>CAUYQV010137395.1:0-59206 GCA_963574575.1 Galagoides demidoff
TTATTTATTTTTTATTGAAGGGTAACTGTGTACATTGATGCACTTCGGGGGTATAGTGTGGTATTTTCACACACAATCCGAGACACTTCCATCAAGCTGGTTAACATAGCCTTCATGTCATTTTCTTAGTTATTGTGTTAAGACATTTATATTCTCCATTTAGAAAGATTCACATATAGCTTTATAAGATGAACCATAGGCTTGATGATTAACTCTTTATGAATTTTTTTCCTTTTTTTTATTAAGTCATTTGTACATAGATCATGAATACATTTATGCCATTATGGGATTCAATGTGTTGATTATTTATACAAATTGGAGTGCTTACATCCTACTAATTAACAATAGACAGCCCTCAGAATGGGAGAGGATTTTTGCAAGTTATATTTCCAACAAAGGTCTAATAACCAGAATCCACAGAGAACTCAAAATTATTAATAAGAAAAAAATTCTTTATGGATTTTAAAGTAGAGTGATGTGATAGAGACTTCTGGGTGGCTACTACACAGCATGGGAAAAGGAATCTGCCAGTGTGTATCTGTGGCAGGGTGGGTGGGCATGCCCTGTGGAGGTGGAATGACTGGGGAAGGTGAGGTGGTCAGAGAGGCTGGCAGAGGGGAACACAGAGCAGTGTTGGCCTGGGAGAGGAGGCTGGACTTGGTTTTGATGGCTGTGGGCAGGGGTCATAATGTGATCTGCTTTATATTTTTTAAAAATCACTCTAGCTGTTGTTGAGTCTAAGGTGGCAAGAGGGGAAGCAGAGAGGATGCTGGGAGGTGATTGAAGTAGGTATCTGAGAGGTGCTGATGTCTTGGGTGATGGTTATGGAACAGCAGATGGGGGAGTAGAGGAGCTAAGTTAGAGATGCCTATTGGTGTTCACTGGTAGCTTATGTGAAGATAGACGGGATGGGGACTAGCCTTGGGTAGTTCAGAGATGTAGCACAGAGCCAGCAAAGGAGACTAGGGTGTGGTGTCTCCAAGATGAGAGATGAAAATGTTTCAAAAGGGAGAGGACAAGACACAATTCAGCAGCAGATCTAGGCTGCACCACTGTGCGGCCAGTTAACTTGAGACCAGGAGCTGAGAATACTTAGCTTTACAACTTGGCCCAGCTTACAGTGATCACACAAATGTCAACCTTCCAAAGACGGGTGGGTATAGGGAGGAAAGATGTTCACACAAGTGCTTTTACTTGACAGCTCAATAACTTAGTGCAATTATAGGGAACAAGCAATTTTCTTATGGTATAGATATAGCTTTTAACAAGAGTAATATAGTGGGGAGTGGGTGAATTCATGTAGTATTAGACTGAGAAGGAATCTGAGAGGTTATGGTCTGACACTCTTTTTATTTTGCAGATGAGGGAACTGAGAGACAGAACATTGAAGAAAAGTTGCTCAGCATCATATAGTAGTTAGTGAAAGAGTCAAAACTGGAACCTTGGTCTGTGACTCCTCGGCCAAGTATGTCCTTAACACCCTTGTACACCCACACACACTCACATGTCATCTTATATCACTGAGTGATAATTATTTGCTTACAAAGGTGAATTAAAAGACTAATGCTGAAAAAAAAAAAAACTCTCCTGGAACATTTTGTTTTTTTGGACCATGTCTCATTGTGTCACCTGGGCTAGAGTGCAGTGGAGTCATCATAGCTCAAACTTCTGGGCTCACGTGATGCCCCTGCCTCAGCCTCCTGAGTAGCTGGGACTACAGGCATATATCACCATGCCTGGCTGATTTTTCTATTTTTAGTAGAGATGGAGTCTTGCTCTTACTCAGGCTGGTGGTAAGTAATCCTTCCACCCTGGCCTCCCAGAGTGCCAGGATTACAGACATGAGCCACTGCGCCTAGCTCCTATAGTGTTTTTAAAGGTTTATTTGATTTATAAAATTTCAGTTGACATTTCTTTTACAAGAAGTTCCTTTATGAAGTGAGTTACATTTACTATCTAAGAAGAAAAACTCCTTTATTTCTTCTAAATCAAAAATGTTAGCATTACAAAACAACACACACACACATACAGCCCAAAAAGAAATTGCATTCACAACTTGGAAGGCTTAAAAAAGTGTTAGCATCATAGATCTCTGCATTAGGCTGTGCCATTTTATTCTGTTTTTATATTAGAGACAAGAGTTTATTCCACAATAAGTATCATTAGTATTTTCTATTGCTCTTTTATTTGTGCTTGACCATGAACTAGACTAGATGCAGAGAAAGTCCGATTTGGTATGTACTACAGAATCTGGTGTCAGGCAACAAGACCAAGAAGAAATATTTAATATTTTATGCTATAATATCAATAAGGATCAATTTAGTATAAATTTTATTTGTAGTTCTTAGAATATTTTTAAAATGTGTTGGACCATAGAATTTTATACTCAAGTGTGCATTTGTCTAGATCATTTTTTGTTATGGTCCCCACTGAATGAAGCAATATCATCTAGACATTTTCAGTGCTGCCACATTGTATAACTCCAGAACGTCATTCCCACTGAGCGCTGGGATCCAGGAGCTGCTGTTCACATGGACTGTGATACGTTCATGGTTCTCCCTGGAGCTGTGCTTGCAGGTAAAGCATCCTGAAAATCTAAAATAATTTTTTGTAGTCCCATTCAAGTACAATCAATTAACAGTATTTGAAAAGAATCTGGTCAATTTTCTGATCACAGTGTTGGGATAAGACAACAGGGGAAAATCTATACATCAACAAATAGCAAAAGAGTAGAGCAGAAAGTTGTTGGAGAGAAGAGAAGAGATAATGACTCTTAAAGCACTTCAGATCACATCTCTTAAAAAGTGGATGTTGTACTGAAATACAATCCCTTCAGAGTCAAGGGTTTAACATTCTACTGTTTCTGCTTAAAGCACTGGGATTTCTTACTCTGAGTGATGCGCATACAAATTGGACTCTAAGCTAAGTTAGGAAAGAAGTTTAAAACAGAATTTAGACTTTAAGTGATTGAAGGATTGTGATATAAGGATTTAGTTCATATTTTTTCTTATTTATTTTCACCAAATAGATTTTTATTTATTTATTTATTTGTTTGTTTTTTTGAGATGGAGTCTCACTATGTCACCCTTGGTAGACTGCCGCAGCATCATAGCTCATAGCAACCTCAAACTCTTGGGCTTAAGTGATTCTCTTGCCTCAGCCTCCCAAGTACTGTTGGGACTACAGGTGTCTGCCACAATGCCCGGCTATTTTTTGTTGTTGTTGTTGTTGTCATTGTTTTTTGGCAGGCCCGGGCCAGGTTCAAACACACCAGCCCCAGTGCATGTGGCTGGCGCCCTAACTACTGAGCTACGGGCGCTGAGCCTACCAAATAGCTTTTTAAAGCCTAAATATGCAATTTGTTTGCCCCTTTCTGAAATTTCTAAGGCAAATCATACCTAATAAAAAGATAAGGATCTTTTACATATGAAGTAAAAATAACACTCATAGTAATATTAACCAAAAAATAGACAGCACTTTCTTAAGTTGTAAGTACTTTAAAAATATATTATTAATGCTCACCATCAACCCTCTGATGTAGGGTATATTGTTATTTCCATTTTAAAATGTGGATGAGGAATTAAGATGTCACTTAATTAAAAATGGAATCATTCTAAAGGAAAATGAAGGCAAATCAACCATTAGATTGAGTAAATTCTGAAGATAAATGGTTTACATAGCACACAAGATTTTGGTAATTTAAGGGTATAAGAATAAGACAGCTTATCTTGTGACAAGGGTAACAGAATGACTCAAGTCAAATCCAGTGAGATCAGATTTGTCAGAAAAATGATTTTGTCTTTAATCCATATTGACCTTGCTGCCTAGCCTTGGGTTGTGTTTATCATGGGGCCTGTTAAACAACAATTATACTCAGTCAGGGAATCTTGACTGAATGTTGGCTGGGCCCTGTGGCTCATGCTTGTAATCCTAGTACTTTGGGAGGCCAAGGCAGGAAGATTGCTTTAGGTTAGGAGTTCAAGATTAGCTACAGCAAAAACAAGACCCCATCTCTATAAAGAGGAGCTGCTGGGGAGGCTGCGGCAGGAGGATCACTTGGGCCCAGGAATTTGACGTTGCAGTGAGCTATAATTGTGCCACTACACTCCGGCATGAATGACAGAATGAGACCCTGTCTCTAAAAAAGAAAAAAACAAAATAATAAAATAAAAAAGCAAATATTGAGATTACTCTAAATTTATGCTGCAATTTTGAAAGGAATAAGGAAGGATCCTTAAAGAAAGGAGGAAAATGGTATGTGTTATGCATCTTAAAACTGAGACCATATTTTAATTCTCAGGATGTTATCAATATTTTTTATAGATTACTGACCATTATGCATCATTATTAAAGTGGATTGGTATTCTAAAGTAGATAGCTATATTAATTTTTGTCTATACCTTTCACAAAAGGTCTGCTGTAATAAAAATTCCTAGACATGTCTCTGACATGTGGACAGTGTCACCTTATTTTCAGATGGTCCCCTGGATTGGAGTTGGGCTCATTGCTTTCAAGCTACCACAATATTAGAGGCATATTTTCAGGGGCGTGTGACCCTGGCATGTTGAGGTCCATTGTCTGAATCTGCCAACATCTCCCTTGTTATTTTAATTCCCTATGATGTTTATATTGTGCAGTGGAGTTTCAGTGATCTATACTTTCTATGATGAGAAGGACTCCCTTGCCGTGTGAGTTACCCATGTAGCGTTTGGAAACACTGAGGAGAGCAGAGGGGCTGTGTGCAGCTGGCTTTGCTGTGTACTGCAGGACACACTGTGCTCTTCAGAACTGGACTGTGGAGAGATATTTTCTGTTTCAATGGACCTTCCAAATTGCAACACATAAAGACCCTGGCATTGATTTTTCAATAGCAACTTTTTGCTTTATATTTGTAACACATGAGATAGAAATATCAGGCATTAACTCACTCCAATTTAGTTTGCAATCCTACTGTCTCACTTGCTACTTCTCTCTCTCTCTCTCCCTCTCTCTCTCTCTTTTTCAAATTCTCACTTTCTTCATTTTCCAATCGGGACAATAGGGGTATTGATGAGGACAAAATGGGTATTAATATCTGTGCCTAAAATATATTTAAAACTGGCTAAGTGTTAACTATTATTTAAAGTAGCTAGCTCATTTACTATTGAGTTCACGTGAAATAGTGCATATAAACCTTAAAAACTCTCTACAAACTTCAGGTACTTTCAAATAGATTATCCCAGATTATCGTCTTTATCAATAGTTTACTTAAACCCCATAACAATAACATCTGACTTTTTTCAATTCATGCGGTGCCAGCAATATTAAGCATTAACATCATAAGCCCAACTATTGCCCCATCTCAACTTAATTCACTAACAAATACAGATTTGTTTATTATTCTAAAATTGAAAGATTTAACAATCAGAGAAGTGACATTTAACCTACCCAAAAGTGACTAAAGATCTGTTAAAACAGGTACTGAACTTTCGATGAATGTAAACATAAGCAACATAATCTTTGAAAGCACAAGGAAATAAAACTTAGTTGAGGACTTTCAGGTAAGTTTCTGGGATCAGTTACCACTTTCAATTCTTTGTTGTGCTGATGACATATTTGCCCTGCTTTCTTCCTCCCAATAAGTTTTCCATTTCTTTTAAGTTAATTACATGATGGAAGATGCTCTGGAAGTTAGAAACACCCGCCCCTGAAAATATGCCTCTAATTCAAGTTTTCATAGCAAAGCTTGACACTTAGAAACAGACCTTGTCAGGAACCCAGACATCAGGGTCAAAGCCTAGAACAAAAATGAATAGAAACAATTGGCTTGGGCTTGGTGGGGAGAGAATGGGTGTCTCAGTGCAACTGGGTGAAGTAATTGATTTTTCCTGAGGCAAGTATGATTTTAGTCTTCGCCAAGTTTTTTCAAGTTTTAACTTGCTAAGAATTATTTTTAAATATAAAGTACAGCATGAGAAAATAAGCTAGAATGTTCTTTTTGGTAGATTTTGGGGTTAGAATCTCTATGTTTTAATGCTTTTCTTGGAAAATTAAACCTAAGAGAATCATTAGAAGATATGGTCCCCCGTTGAAATAATGTCTGCATAAAATGTGCATTATTTCATTTGCACATACACCATGTGTACATGTGTGCACATGAACTTACAAATACATGTCACGCAATGACAGAAAACTAGGAAACAGTGGGCCCCAAACTGCTCCATCCTTACAGATGGATACTGGTTTCTGTTCCACTCTCTCAGAATTATATTTTTTACCCTTTGGCCAGAGGGAGTGGATCTGAACTTAGAAAGATACCTTGAAAATATGAATGAAAAGAGTGAATTTTGAACCAGTAATTATCTTCCAGAAGGATTCAGTCACAGTGAGAAAAAACAAAACCCACAAACAAACAAATCACAAAACAGTCTATCACATTTGACCTCTAAGATATGGGAATCAGCTGCTATATGTGTGATGACTATGAGTTTAAATTCCTCAAAACACAATATTTCAAATACCCTTCATATTGTTCTTCAATATACTTTGAGCCATTAACAGACTATGAAGGTGTGTGTTATGCAGCTGTAAAAATTTTTCTAATTAGTTCCAAGTTTCTGCACCATTTGACTTGAAAGAAAAATATATAAAACTAAAATTCCTCTTACATCAAATCGGTGTTTTGCTATATTATGTTTTGTTGTATGTGCTTTAGGCTCTGACCGTGTGCAGTGTGTCCAGCCATGCTGTGTCATCCCTCCATCTAAGCTGTGCTGCCAGAAGTAAATTTCAACCCATTCTGACCTGCCCTAGCTCCGGGGGACTTCTGATAACCTAGTCACACTTCCACCATAGTTGGATTGTAAACTGTGTTGTGGTTAAACAATGCAACTTCTTAGCTGCCGTCAGTTGGCACGTTGAACATTCACTTAGTGGAATTGCTTTCTTCTGTTGTAAATTCAAAATGGTCCACGTTGGAAATTCATCACCAGAATGAAGTAAATGTTGAAGAGTGAATTTCCTGAGCTCTCGCAGCTACTCAGATTGGATCTTATCTGTTCTCAATACGCAGAGATTATAGGTTTAAACTCCTACACTGCTGCTGAGATAATGACACCAACTCAAAGCATAAATGCGGACGATCTAAATTTAGTCAGGTGGCAGTGGGATTCTCCTGTAGAAATGATGCCTGTCTCTGTGCTAGGAGGGGTGGGGAAATGTAGCTAGTCACACACTGATGTAAACTAGTTTTGCTCTTGAGAAACTGTGTCATGTGCAGTCTGCGTTAAGCGGCTCTGACATTGCAGCCTCTTCTCCCAGTGCTGTTCACTGTGTAAAAAGTTATATTCGATGGTGATTACCAAATAGGAAGGAAACACTTTTGAATTTTAAATAGATGGTTTATATATGCATGAAGATGCACACATACAATATAATTTTTCTATGTTAGCCTCTACCACTGAAAGATCTGTTGTTGTTGTTGTCTTGAAGGGTCAGTGCTTGATGGCAGGTATGGAATCAGAGGGTTGAGTTCAAGTCCTAACCCTGCCCTAATAGCCCTGTGAATGTAGACAAGGCTCTTAACTTGGAAATCCAATTTCTTCTGCTGTTAAATGGCTACGCCTCCTCTGATTGTATTATTCTTACAACTAAATGACATCACACAGTAAAATACAGTAATGGGCACAGGGCAGATGCTGGTCCCTGATTGCTTGGTTAGTTGACATGTTTGCCCTTGGTCTGTGTGCCAGAGGGTGGCTGTTTACAGGGTGCCTGCCGTATATGACTTCAGCATATTTTAAATCTGCCATCTGCAATGAGGTTCTCAGAGTCTTTGTCCCCCTTCTCTAGTTTCTATCCTTTCTGAAAACATCTTTTCAAAATAGTTTATTTATTTATTTTTATGGTTTCAGGTTGATGTGAAAGTATAAACAATAAGGTTACAATGTTTAGACTCTACATTTGTTAGGTAGGGTCCTTCTTATAAGAATGTCCTACCCCAAGAGGTGTGCCATGCACCCTAACATTGTGCCCATTGAATGGGAGCACTCCCATCCCACCCCCTCCTCCCCTCTCATTGCTCCCTCATTGCCCATTCCCCACTTTGAATTGACTGGAGTTTTCCTGTTATGTAGGTGTGTATTAAATCATCTACTGCCTTCATATTAAAATTGAGTACATTGGATTCTTGCCCTTCCATTCCTGTGATACTTTACTAAGAATGAGTTTCAACTCCATCCAGGTTAATACAAAGGATGTAAAGTCTCCATCTTTTTTGACTGCATAATATTCCACGGTATGCATATACAACAGCTTATTAATCCATTCCTGGGTTGGTGGGCATTTAGGTTGTTTCTACCTTTTGGTGATTGTAAATTGAGCTGTGATAAACAATTTAGTGCAAATGTCTTTATGATAAAATGATTTTTTTTATTCTGAGTAGATGCCCAGTAATAGAATTGCAGGATCAAATGGAAGGTCTAATTTGAGTTCTTTGACAATTCTACATATTTCCTTCCAAAAAGGTTGTACTAGTTGGCAGTCCCACTAGCAGTGTAAAAGTATTCCCTTCTCTCTACATCTGTATGCCAGCATCTGCAGTTTTGAGACTTTGTGATGTGGGCCATTCTCACTGGGGGTGGGTGATATCCCAGGGTGGTTTTGAATTGCATTTCTCTGATAATCAGGGTGATGAGTATTTCTTCAAATGGTTGTTAGCCATTTGTCTGTCTTATTTTATATCTTAAATAATTTCCTGTCCCTACTCCATCCTGACATAAAAGTTTAGAGGAGACATGATTTCCATGGAGAACCACAGACACCGTAACTTCCTATGACCGCACAGAGGCACATATGACCTAGGCTATTCAATGCTGAAATACTTTTGAGGGACCAAAAACATTAAAGAATCAGGGACTATGTAGTATCCCCAAGAAGGAAGTAGCAGCAGTCCATAGCTATGAGGAAAGAGCCAAACCTGTCCACATAGCACTGGCTGCCTGAGTGGACCATGTCTGCAGTGGGTGGGGACAGCAGCCAGCCTCGGAAACCAGAACATGGAGTCCTGAGAAGACCTGAAGTCTAGCTCCAAGTCTGCCTTTTACTAATTCCACGCAGTGAACACCTTATCTGTTCTCTCTGAATCTCAGCTCCCTTTTCTCAAAAATGAAAGTCATGGGTGGTGCCTGTGGCTCAAGGAGTAGGGCGCTGGCCCCATATACTGGAGGTGGCAGGTTCAAACCCAGCCCCAGCCAAAAACTGCAAAAAAAGAGAAAGTCATGGCCTATTTTGCCACTGTTAGAGGGTGGTTGAGGGAACAAAGTAAGATGTTGGTTCTCAGTGGCCCTCCTGGTTACCTTTGCTTGGCTCTGAAATCATATACTTCAGGTTCAAAATGCAGCCTCAGACTCACTTTAGCTTTCTGGAGTTTCAATTCTCAAATGTGTAAGAATTACCAGGCATGCTAGTTTAAAATGCAGATTTCAGGGCCTCCCTTATGAATTTTTAGTTTATTTGGCCCATGGTAGTGCCTGGGATCTTCATTTAACAAACATGAGGTGATTGGATAGAACTGGTCCTTAGACCACAGTTCAAAAAATACTGATCTGACTCAGAAGATGCCAGACCAGTGGGGATGGTTGTGTTTTGAAGGATTACTGAGAAGTAATAAAGTAGAAAAGTATATATTATAGACTGGACACTTTGATACCTACACTATACTCTAAAATTTGGAAAGTTTATTAAAAAATGGATAAGGTAAAAAAAAATTTTTTAAGATTCTCTAAGCCTATAAATTAGCTTTTCTTTGCCCAAATGAAGTTTTTAAAGGTGAGATAAGATAAATAGATTCATTCTCAGTAGAGTGCATAAGATCACAGCTGCAAATATCATACTTGCTTTGATACATTTATAAAGCTGGCAAACAAAAGATAATTTATGTCATGCAGAAAATACCGTATTGCTTTTGAAAGATTAGCTGCCCTGTTCTGGATTGCCCCAATTATTAACTATCTTTAGTTCATTAAATCCAAGGCTGCTATGACCGGGGAAAGCTTCCTGAGCTACATGGACAGATTCAAGCATTTTAAGGTCCTCATTATGTTACCCTTTCTCTCTCAAATTTTGAGTTGGAAGGCTCCTTTCAAATGTATGCATTTCATCGAAATTAAGTGGGTAACCTTTCTGAAATATTGTCTTCTATTCCTTGTCCACTTAAAAATTGCTATAAAGTTAGCTCTGGGTTGAAAATAAAGTTGTGATTTTAAAATCAGTATGGATTTTGGTTGTGCAAGTGGCATGTTTATGACCAACAACAAAACAGTGTCACATATAATAATCTCAGGAGTGTTAGGAATCACTTGCACCAGGCTTCTTTTACTCCTGCATTTATGGAATTTTTTTAAGTCACCAAAGTCAGGCATGTTTCAATATGTCTTAGGAGAAAATTCTCTAGCTTTTTTTTCATTCAAGTCTCAGTTCAGATATAAAATACTGTTCTAAGAGTGTATCACATACCACCCCAGGTAAAGAAACCCTTTTCTGTCCATAATTTGGTTTTATTTTCATATCTGAAATTTTCCTATCCGTTTATCTCTTTGTTTACCATTTTCCACTTCCCTCTAGAATGTAAGGTCGGTGAGACCAGGGATTTTGTCTGTCTACGTTCCCACCCTTTTCTGTTCCTGAAGCTATCTCTGGAGCGCAGAGTGAAAATTAATAAATACTTAATGAAGATATGGAGAAGGGGAATTGATATAATAGGCAGTTTTCTCAGGGCTCTGTGTTCTGTCCTTTGCCTATTACTAAAATCTGATGGAGGATATTGGGAGGGGCTTAAATGAAAATCACAGTTCTCATACATTCCTTAACTAAATGGTTTCCAAAATTATTTTCTCTTCTAAAATTTCTCTGCACACCTTGAGCCAGGCTTCTGCTGTCATTTGATTTATGCAGACCAGGACCAAGTAGCCAGTGAAACAGCCATTGAATCACTAAGGGTCTATTGTAAGAAATGGGTTGTTCCTGTGGCTCAAAGGAGTAGGGTGCCGGCCCCATATGCCAGAGGTGGTGGGTTCAAATCCAGCCCCAGTCAAAAACTGCAAAAAAAAGACCACCACTGAGGACACTCCATGGTTTGCTGCCCATTCTTTGTATCTCCAGGATGCTACTCTGTGCTAATCAAATACTCTGGTTTCCACTCCACATCAAGTAGGTGAGAACAAAATGGATATTTCATGGCAAGAAAGTTGATCCTTCTTTTCAAAGAGGAGAGTCCTTCGACTTTCTCTTGGGCTTGAATGGAGGAAGCAGTACAATCTGACTTGGGCGCCTGAGCCCTCTTTCCTAAAACCATGTTGCCTTGCCTCCGTTCTAGATCCTGCCCTTGCTATCTTCCTCTTCCATCTGAAACACACATTGCTGAATGCATGTCTTTGTTTGGGAATTAGAAATACTTGTGATTTCTTTCAAAATACACTGGGGGAGAAACTGTCATCTTGGAAAGGCTGGAGGAACAGAGCGATGTTAGGTCATTAGATTTCCTGCTCGTCATTTGATCTGGCAGTGAGTGGAGCTGTAAGATTAGGTTTGATTGGTCAAGAAGAAGACGGTATAGGAAGTTGGGAAACCAAGTGACAGCTACAGAATTGGTCCAAAAAAGGTGTCCAGGTTTCAGGCAGAAAGGGACATATGAACAGCTTCTAGCTCAAAGAACTAAGGGAATGAAAAAGACAGGAAAGGGCACAGGCCCCCGGACCCTCCCCATCCCTGCAGGACTCACAGGTTGTGTCCAGACTGATCCTGTTTGTGAGGGACATCCGGCTTCTGTACCTTTCCTTTACTTCTCAACTCTCCATCTACTGCTTTCCTCAGAGGCTAACTTCTTCCTCCTCCTCAAAACAAAAATAATAATCATAAATAGCCTATTAAAAATAGAGCGATGTTTGGCAGGTGCTGTCTACAGCCTATTTTAGAAAACACACCCCATAATATTACCTAAGCAGCGTCTCAGGCTCTTTAGTGAGGGATACGACTGTGGCGGAACGACTTCAGGGCTCCCAGTGCGGAGCATCAGCAGTGACATCTGGAGTCTTCCATCATGCAGTTGCCTGTGCGGCACACCCTCCCACTCACCTTGGTCCTGCACATGCCGCTGTGTCTCCCACAGTTCCTTGTGTCGCTGCATCTGTATGTCGGGGAAGCTAAGAATATCTGCGGAGATGGCAGTGTAGACTGATGTTATCTCATAATTTTTGTGAGTTGTACATTATGTGTAAAAATTAAAAAAAGAAAGAGAAAGAAAAGAAAGATCCCAAGAACTAACATCCATCAAGTTTTTAAAGGATCTAGAAGTGGAGAAGTAGGTTAAAGATCAAAACTGAGTAGTGAGCCCAAATTATCTTTGAGGTCTGATATAGAATCAGGGAAACTCTTCCCTTTTGATTGACAATTAATTTACCCTGAAATCCGGTAAAAATAGGGAGGTTGCTATTGTCATCATCCATCTAGTTGATAAAACTAGATTTTAATAAGTTATGATTTTAATAAAAATACATTTTATTATTTTGCAGTTGATCTTGAGCTAGAGTAGTAGAGAAAGGATTTGATGTACTCATTTAAGATTTGCTCAGTATTTCATGGTTATACGGGCATGATCAGTTTCAGATAACAATTAATACAATTTTCAAAACTGCAACAGTAAAAGTAAGAAGTTAACAAACTTCAGAACTATTTGGTTGATATGATTTATTAAAGGATTTAATTACATATTCGTTGGATGTGTTGTTATATTAGAGCTGTGCTGTCCAGTATGGTAGCTGTTGAACATTTCAGATGTAGCTAGTCTAAATTAAAATGTGCTACAAGTGTGAAGTACACACCAAATTGTTTCAATGACTTAGTACCAAAAAGGAAACAAAAAGGAATGTGAAATAGCTCATTCATAAATGTTTATATTAATTGCATATTGAAATAATATTTTGGATATATTGTGTAAATCAAAATGTATTATTAAAATTAATTCCATCTGTTCATATTTACCTTTTAAAAAAATAAATAGATGAGTCTATTTCTATTGGACAGCATTGCTTTGGAGAAACTAAAGTTTCTGCTTACTTTGCTAAGAAGCAGTTAAAATACAGCATTGCCAAGTTTGGACGAAATATAGCAAGCAGTGGAGATATTCTTCCTCAGAACCTAAGGAAGGAACTGGAAAGGCCCTTCTGGAAGGGCATTTGATTATCTGTGCTCATTGAGTCCTCTTCTGCAGGATCAACCATATCAAGTAGCGTTATCTAGAGGGAGCTAATGGATCTTAAAGGAAAGGATTCAAATAAACTTACACGTGCAGTAGAGACAGACATTTCTGAACATTTCCTAAATCTGTTTGTGATAAAACCCACTGTCCAGTGAGCTTTCTAACTGATGCATTTCACTTAGAAGAATTGTTATCCAAGGTTGTCAGGCTTCCCAGTAATGGATTTAGATACATGAATTCAGTAAATTGTGCATTAAGACCTTAGACACAAAAGTGAATATGGTCTCTGGACTTTTGTCTTCCTGAGACATTTTTGTTTTTCTGTGCAACCTACCCATCTGCAGTGGGAATATCCTAGACCAAGAAATATTGGCATAGCGGGGCATAATGTGTATACACATTATAAGAAATGTTATCTATATGTAATGTATTATGTTATGTGTATACTTTGAACACCTCTTATAATTCCAGAAGTCAAACATGACTGGTATCCATCTTTTGTTATTGATATATATTGGTTTAAGTCATTCTGTTTATGTGAGTCTTCCTTTTTGACATAGAAAATAGCACTATGGCTCAGTGCCTGTGGCTCAAGTGGCTAAGGCATCAGCCACATACACCTAAGGTGGTGGGTCCAAATCCAGCCTGGGCCCACCAAACAACAATGATGGCTGCAACCAAAAAAAAAAAAATAGCCGTGTGTTATGGTGGGCGCCTGTGGTCCCAGCTACTTGGGAGGCTGAGGCAGGAGACTCGCTTGAGCCCAGGAGTTGGAAGTTGCTGTGAGCTGTGATGCCACAGCACTCTACCCAGGGGGACAGCTTAAGGTTCTGTCTCGAAAAGAAAATAGCACTGTAAACTTATGGAAATGTGTTTTTTAAAAGGGTCCTGGTCAAGGTCAAGTATATGCATTCTATCTCTTAACCATTTCTGACCTTTTTTAAAAAATTTGATCCAAATGATCTAACATTTTAGTAACAACGCATGCATACCAAGGAGCTTCTGCCATCTGGTGGTGTACGTAGAGGACACAACAGTCAAGATCCCCAACAAGTTCAAATCCCCCAGTCTAGATTCCAGCTCTAGATCGTTCTTCTCAAAACACTTGAAAGATGGCACAGACTATAACAATCTGACAGTCTATCCTCAGTGCAGCTAAATTTGTTTGTCTTTTTATGCTAGAGTAACATTACTTGACTCGTATATTTCCCTGCACTCATTTAACTCATTTTAATTAGCAGTAAGGTGTTTGTTTTTTTTTTTAAATAAAAATAAGCTGGCATTAACACCACAGTTTTAATAAAATTTAGGCTAAAATCTTCAGTTATTTACAAAAATCAGAAAAGGGTCTAATGAATCTATGGTATAATTTCACCATCTTTTGAAAATCATTTTGAAAAGTTGTCTCTTGGTTTCATGTGGAAAGCAGGTCTTCACGTATCTAGTGAGTGTAGATGTAAACTCAAGCATATATATATATAATGTTTCCGTCATCAATGGTATTTGATTTGCTCTATTTGATCTTTTAAATTATTTATGGTTAAAAGTTTGCCTTTTAAAATATAAATTTTATGATCTATAACTTATAGATTTTAAGAATTAAAAGATAATGTTGTACATTCGTGTATATTTTATGAGTGTCTCTGCTGTACCAAGCGCTATGGGAAGTGTTGGGGACATATTAATAATTAAGATATCCATCTGATTCTTATGTTTATTTTTTTAATGGTGGCTTTACTATATACTTAACATTCATTTTAATTTCATTTGCAACTGTGGATTCAGATTGGCACAACCTGATCCTTATGGAATGTCCACGGAAAATAATTAAATATACTTTTGAATTTACTTAGAGATGCATTAATATTTTGTTGTGCAAAATAGGAATTAAAATGTTGGGCTGTTTTTAATAGGCACATTTTAAAATGATGTATAAATGATTTTTTTTGAGATAAAGTCTCTCTTTGTTGCCCTCTGTAGAGTACTGTAGCGTCATAGCTCACAGCAACCTCAAATCTTGGGCCCAACAGATTCTCTTGTCTCAGCCTCCCAAGTAGATGGGAATACAGCTGCCCACCACAACTCCTGGGTATTTTTAGAGATGAGGTCTTGCTCTTGCTCAGGCAGGTCTGAAACCTATGAGCTCCAGCAATCCATCCACCTCAGCCTCCCAGAGTACTAGGATTACAAGCATGAGCCACCACACCTGGCCTTAAAATAATGTATAAATGATTTCATAAGGAAAAAACTCCAACACCTCTGTAACTGGTCTTCTGAATAACAGTCTCTTGGTATTATCTAAGCATATAGAGAATAACTGGAGAGTTTCTTGATCCTGTAAAAGTAGGAAACATTCAAACACGTTATTAATATAATCTGTCATTGTAGGTAATGAGCTAAAATAATGTGATATTAATATCATAATCTACTAGGAAGTCTAAGAGTAAATACTACCTTTATTATATAATATCTCCCTACAAGGGCAAAGTGAGATGGGGATAAAGGTCATTTTTTCTATGTCAGGGTTCCCCCAAATGATTAATTTATTAATCTGACTACTTCTGGCAGATTTTTAAAAAAAATATAGGAATCAAATGAGAAGAGACGTGGACAGTCTAGATAATTCAACCCCACTGTATAGCATTTTGAAAGTTAGTCTATGGTTTCTACCAGGAGAACTAGATAAGAATCTGTTAAGAGAACCTTAGTGTTTAATTGCTCTGGTCCATACAGGAATGTTTGCTAAAACATGATTAGTAGCCAGCAGAATTTGATTTGAAGTGAGTTTATCTCAGACTCATATCTATTGAAGTGTTCACGACATCTTAGTCTTCCTGTAAAAGTCTCCTGTCAAGGCTGAGAGCCCCGGGACAACAGCACTTCTGTTTGGGATCTGTTCCAGCTCCTACTGGAACTCGCCATGTGGGCTTGAGTGAGACACTTAATCTCCCTGCGCTTGAGTTTCCCCACCTATAACCCAGGGAGTGGGCTCAGCATTCTGATTTTATAAAAACCAGAACAGGGAGGAGGTGCCTGTGGCTCAGAGGAGTAGGGCGCTGGCCCCATATGCCGGAGGTGGCGGGTTCAAACCCAGCCCTAGCCAAAAAAATTGCAAAAAAAAAAAACCCACCAGAACAGGGTAGAAAGAAGGAAAGTGGAGGTCTGTAAACGTTATTTTGGGCGCGTCTTCATTGACCGATGGTTAGTCACACTGCCATTTCATTGCAGCATTTCTGCTGTAAAGACTTCTGTTCCAGTCAGCCGGAGTCGATCAATATTGAGGTTAACTTTTTCTGGCTATATTGATTGGGTGAAATAGTTATCCCCAAAGCAAGAGGGAGGAAATAAAATTCCTCTCCCTACTGAGATGGTAGAGATGCCTGCCCTGATAGAGGGGCATTACTCGCCATTTGCCCTTCTGAAGTTGCCGTGATTCCAGGAATGCAGATACTCAGCTCTGAGGCAGAGAGGGTAGGAGGTGAGGACAGGGGGCACCTCTGGGCCTCAGGAAACAGACACCAGGGAAGGAGCGGGGAGGAGGCCTGAACCGCAGAGGATGGAGACGACAGGGCAGGACTGCTGGGATGTGCAGTTTCTGGTTTGTTCTGATAGAGGACTTTGGAATCCAGGCTATTTGGACACATTTTGGGGACAATGAAGAACTGAGAGGAATGTTAATAGATTGTCAGGGGAGAAAATATAAGTCATAATCATGTGAGCTAGTTGAAAGGAACCGGGCTCCCAGCACACAGGAGGTCTTGACCAGATAGCAAATATAACCCACTTGTGACATTTCAGAACAGAATATGGAGCCTATATTTCATTGTTGGTTTGGAAAGAAAAGGAAAATGGCTCTTGGTAATGGTGTATTAACATCATTCATACAGCTTCTTTTAAAGGTGTAAGACTGAATTTACAAACTTTTTGTTTCTTGTTTCTCATGCTCCTATGTAAACAGTTGGTTTAGAGCTGTATTTTTAAAAAATAATACTGAGTCTCACAACTGCAATTTTCCCGGCTATGTTTGAAATGCTTTACCTGTATTAATTAATTCTCACAACAACCCCTGCAGGTAGGTTTATTACACTCCCTGTTTAATTAAAGAGGAGATGGAGTCATAGAAAAGTCAGGTGCCTGAAGTCTCGGCTTAGGAAGCATCTGACCCATTGAGGCTGGTCTGACCAGGTAAGTGGCTAGCCTGGTAGGTAGCTGCTCTATAAATCATGACTAGAGACAGAACTAGAAGGCATAACTCCTTGTTTTCCTATTCACTCTGCTCTTGTGTTTAAATCGATGTAGGCTCTTTGATGTTCATAGTAGTAAAATACTTAAACATGAGCCAGTTTACAAATCCACGCTAAGTTCTTATGTCTCTTGTCTGATGCACGCTGGGCTTCCTGTACTAGGAAAGCGTATGAAGTCGGATGCTGCTCTACTCTAATGAACCTGCTGTAGCTAATGATAATGAACATGTGTTCATGATGAAGAAGCTCTCAAGCATCTGGGGGTCCGTGAGAGGAAGGGGCAGTCACGAAGGGACTGAAGGAGCTGCAGCTCAGAAGGATCTGTGTAAAGGAAAGCCTCTCTCTGGGGCCGGCCTCAGGGGGTCAGAGGCCTCACAGAACTTCTGAAATTATATCCAGTTTCTGTGTGCTCAAAGAGGAGGGCACGCTGAGTACCTTTTCCCAGATGGATTTGACTCTACTTCAGGATTTCAGCCCTTTGTCCTGTGGAAACTCTTTCCTCAACAAAAAAGATAACACTACGATTCCTTTGTACATTGAGATCTCTCCCAAATCTTTTTTATAAACCTGAGATAGCTTGTAACAAGTGATTTTTTTTCTCAGAGAGGTGTTTTCTTCATTAACACGTTGACTGATGCACTGGAAAAAATGTTTTCCTTGGGGCCACGGTGTTTTAGTAGGGTAAGAGAGATCGAGAGACGTGTGAGTTACACACGCTTCACAGGTCCCCGGGTTCAGAACTAGTGTAAGTTAAATACAACTCACATGGCAGTTAATGTGTTAAAGAAGGAACTGAAAATCTGCTGATTTTAATAGAGCAATGGACTCAAATTTTAAATGTGCCTGATCATATTAACCAGATACTTTTATTCTCACAAATGAGCGTCTGGGAGGCAGACTCTAAGGGGGGGTCCTGGCGTCCATGCCCTTGAGTGTGGGGCAGGGCCTGTGACTTACCTATAGCCCACAGAGCAGGACAAAGGTGATGGGACATCCATGATTACATGTACCTGGTAATGTCACGTGACATCGCGGCACCTGGCTGGCTGGCACTTCTCTCTCCTCGCCACCTTTGAAGAAGCAAGAAGCCATGCTGTGGTCTGTCTGTGTTGGGAGCCTAAGTGGCAAGGAGCTGAGGGTGGACTTTTAGAACTGATGGAAGCTTTCAGCGGACAGGTAGTAAGAAACAGAAGCTCTCAGGATCCCATCTGCGAGGAGCTAAATTCTTTTTTTTTTTTTTATTAATTGATATCTGTATACATTAATGCAAACATGGGGTACATTGTGGTGTTTTCATATACAATTCAAAACACGTTCATCAAGCAGGTCAACATAAATTTCATGTCATTTGCTTAATCATTGTATCAAAACACTTATATTCTAGTTCTACGGATCTTTTTTCAATTGAACCCTAGGTGAGAACTCAGCACCAGGAGACAGACAGACACCTTTATTGTAGCCCGTGAGAGCCTAGCAGGGGACCCGGTCAAACCACGTCCAGACTCAGGACCCACAGAAGATGTAAGATGCTAGGCGCCTGTTGTTTTAAGTTGTCAAGTTTGTGGTGATTTGTTACATAAATACGGGAAACTAACACAAGCACTCTCAGCATTCCAGGAACACTGTGAGGCTTTGGAAATGGAGCAGCGAGCAAAACAAAGTCCCTGCTTTGAGGAGCTTGAGTTATAAAAGATCTAGAACATATATGTCTTAGACGCTTTAATTCATCTCAATTATAATTTCAAAGCAAAAATCTTAGTGATCCTAAAATGGGAAAGAAAATCCAAAAATGCCTAAGATATTTATTTGCAATGTGGGACATAATTTACTTTTGAGGATTTTATTTTTGGTTCAAAGGAGGAAAAATTATGCTCAGCATCTCCCAGCGTTGATTCACCAGGTAATTTGGTTCAGGGAGAGGCTGTGAGGACAGTGTTGTCAGGGGCAGAATCAGAGTTCTCCGTGGACTCCAGCTTCAGAATCAGAATATTGCAGTTCTGATAGTGCGGTCACACAGACCATGTGACTATTTCAAAAATGAGATAAAAGCTTAAATATATAATTTTCAAAAGTCACTACAGTAAAAACACCATTTCAAAATCAGCCTTACAATTCTATTTCAATAGAAAGAGAAAGAAAACCTCTAATTCATTCTGCATCTTCCGAAGATTGAGGTCACATTTATGAATACAGCATGTACATTTGTTCTGGGGTCTGGGCCAGAAAGTTAAGGAGGGCAAGGTCTCAGGTTGAATCTCTACACAGACTACCAGGCTTTACAAACAGCACCAGCTGTCCAGCAGGCCTAAGCTTCTAGTTACTTGGAGAACAAGGAGCCTGTTATCCTTTATTCAGCAAATAGCAGAACTAAGGCCGCATTCAATGGAATAGATTTAAATGTTTTTTGAAATTGATATGTAACCAATCACCTTCAGAACATACTGGGGCAGCTTAAATGTATTATGTGTTCCATGCGGTTAAATGATTCCAAAATTCTGTCGGTGTGTACAGTGGGTGTCCATAGAGCTAGCTTTTATTGAATTGTTGTTATTGTTATTAATAACATGTATTGAGCACTAGCTCTGTCTAGACACTGTGCTGAGAATGGTGATATGTATTTAATTTTATTTTCTTAAAAAGATCATTGTCCCCATTGAATGGATGAAGAAACTGAACCTTAGAGAGCTTAAGATACACATCCAAGCTCTAAGAATAAGAAGATGATGGTGCCAAAATCTTAAGTCAGGCAGTCTGATTGCAGAACTTGTGCCCTCAACCACCGGGCATGCTGCTTCCTCTTAATGTGGCAAGCCCAGTGATAGACACCGTTTTCTTTCATTTATTCCTCATAACAACCCTGCAAAAAATACCTGGAGGTGTCCAAATAGGCCTTCAAAAACTCTTTCAAATAACTGGTATAAGAAGGAGGCAAGACATAGACAGGAACCTTCTGAAGCCATAACCACTACTTACACAACCTGGAAAAATGGGATCACTCAGGGCTATCGTGATCATTTTGTACTGATATTCAAATATTTAGAAAATCACTTTACCTCCGGTAGCTCCTCCATCAGTTTGATGATGCCTAGCATCCTCTGAATTCCTTCACCTTGATCACTATAACATTATTTCTAGCCTTTTAGTCTTATCAGTCATGTACACTTGAGTAAGAATAAGTTCATCTCACTCTTTCATGAAAGCCTATTTTTGGAGAGAAAAGGATGCAACAATATGAAGATCCCAGAATCTGCTATAGAGAAGGAGGCCCCTCAAGAGTGGAGAAAGGGTAGAAGGGGATTAGCCTAATGGCTATCAGAGATACATTAAAAAAACACTTTCTGGAAGCTTCAAATTTGAATTTTTCTGTTAAATATATATATATATACATATATATATTGCTACATATATTTTCTATTGTAGAAAATCTTGTTTATAACCTAGAAATAATAAAACATGTATAGTCAAAAATCAAGGTGTATTCAGTTATGCCCTGTACTTATTTTGAAAACTGGAAGTTGTTCCAATGCAATTTTGATGTATTGCTGAACAATTGAGCACAATGTAAATTTCTTGTTTTCTTATGCATGACTTTTGTCCTTAATAAACTTTAGGTGAATGCAGAAAACTGCACCCAGCTGACTGATGCTGTGTAGGAAGGCACAAATCGTACACATGCGCATACCTCAAACATCTGCCAACTACCTCGGTTCACTGTGTTATGAGCCACATGCATCCACATCTGGTGTTACAACTTTCCTTGTGATTTCAAGTAACCTTCCTTCTCCACCTTGTAGTAACTCACAAGCTGCAATCCTTCTGGCACCCACTTCCACAAGCAAACTTTAGTTCTTTTTGAACATAAAGTATAATATTTATTTTAGTATATAAATATTGTTTAGCCATTTAACATAAGTAAAACTGTATTACCATTTTTATTGGGGTTTTTTGTTTGTTTCACTGGTGAGCATTTTGAGCATTCTTTTTTCCCATGAGCCCTATATGGGGTTTTTGGTGGGATTTTGCATAGTGCAGTGATTTTTGGAAATGTATGTGTCACTTTATTGCAGAACCAACTGTATTGTCCTCTATTGTGTAGATCTTGTCCCTGGTAGCATGTGTATGCGCTGTGCACCTGAAGGGGTGGCTGATAATTATTTGAAACACTTCTTTTCACAGTGATTTAGCAGGTTAGCAGATTTCTCCCAAGAGACAAGTGCTAACCATGCATCAAAATAACACTTTCTAGGAGAGTTTCTAAAGGATAGCCCCAAAGAGCAATGCCCATTTGATCCTCTGGGTCAGTTTCTCAGTAGGACTCATGTTAATAAATACATATCAGTCCAGTGACTCAGGGAAGTACCTTCTAGGCCGTGACAGCAAAGCTATGGATGAGAGAAGATTGCTGCACCACAAACTCGAGTGGCTTAAACAATAGAAATTTACTGCCTCACAGTTCTGGAGGCAAGAAGTCCTAGATCAGCAGTTCTCAACCCAGGGCTCGCCACCCCTTTGTAACAATGAAAATACATCTCGGCCTTAGGAAGGTTGAGAACCACTGTCCTAGCTGGAGGGGTTGGGGGTCGGTTCCTCCTGAGGGCTGTGAGGACAAATCTGCTCTATGCCTCCCTCCCAGCTTCTGCTGGTTTCCTGACAATCCTTGACATTCTTTGCTTTCTGTTGCATCACCCTGACTCTGTCTCCATCTTCATGTGATGTTCTTGCTGTTTGTATCTCTCTGTCCAAATTTCCTCTTTTTAATCAGGACATCAGGCTTATTGGATCAGGATCCACCCTAATGACCCCGGTTCAACTTGATTACATTGGTAAAAACCATATTTCCAAATAAGGTCATATTTTGAGGGTTAGGACTTCAACATATCATTTTTTGGGAGGACATAATTCAGCCCATAATAGCATTATAATTAAATTGTTAGATTGTCCCATGCTGATATCATTGCATAAAAAATGTTCTTTGTTAAGCTAGAGATCTAACAAGGAAATAGGTTATGTCTTTTGGAAAACAGATACCCTTTCTGGATTGACTTCTAGATTATTAAGAATGTCCTGGCAGACTTGTCAGTCCAGTGTGAACTTAACCCTGGTCCTTACTGTGTTCAAGTGCAGCTTTGATTTTAAGATGAGGCTCAGCCAACTCAGCCCCATGCCTTTTTTTGCATGGATTGAAAGCCTAGAATGGCTTTTACATTTTTCAAGGGTTGAAAAAAAACAAAAGAAGAATATTTCATGACATGTGCAAATTAAATAACATTCAAATTTCAGTGTCAATAAATAAAATTTTATTAGCATAAAACTTCCCTACCCATTCATTGCATATAGTCTATGGCTGCTCTCACACTACACTGGCTGAGTTGTGGGTTTAGTCTGCAAACCCTAATGTATTTATTGGATGGCTGTTTGCAGGGAATGCTGACTGCCTTTTGGTTTAGGATGCTAATTTTATCAGCTGCTCCTTGATGACACAGCTCAGCCACTGAGGCAGATAAGACCTTTGTGCTGAGAGGGGATGTCTTCATTCATAAATAATACCACCATCCCGATCTGGCTTAGTCTGTTACTATGAGAAGGATCATGCAATTAATTAGTAAGCATTTAACTAGAAAACTGAATCAACACTGTTCATGGACATGCTTAAAATTCCATTGACAAAATTAACTGCCAGGATCAAAGGTGTGTGTTCATTCCCACTGCCACCCAATATGGCAGTATTTTATGTCTACTTAAAACATGATCTCCATGTATAGTTTTCATCTTGAAATAATTCGTTGCAGTTGAATTCAGTGCGCTTCTCTATTTGTTTGGGTTTTTTTCTGCCAAAACAAATTACCACAAATTTCACAGCTTGAAAGACCACAGATTTACTTTCTCAGAGTTTTGCAGGTGAGTGGATGTGGGCTTGACTAGTGTCTCTGCTCCACGTCTCACAAGACTGAAATTGAGATGTCGACAGGGCCTTGTTCCTTTCTGGAAGCTCTGAAAAGAATCTGCTTTCTTACTCCTTCACATCATTGGCAGAAGGAAGGGCTGATTTCTGCCAGTAGTTAAAAGGAGCTGAGGTGGGGCTGAGGTTCCCACTTCCTGGCTGGCTGTCACCGGGAGCCTAATTCCTCCTTGGGTCTCCCCTCTACACCTGCAAACTACCAACGCCACCACGCCTTCTCATGCTTCAGATCTCTCTGATGTCTTCTGTCTCATGTCTTCTACATCTAGTGGGAAAAACTTTCCCTGCTTTGAAGGGCTCATTGTGATTAGAGTGGTCTCTTTTGAGTAATCCAAAGTAATCTCCCTGTTTTAAGGTACATAAACTTAATTGCATTTGCTGTGCAAATTAACCTTACTCAGGTTCCAGGGAGTAGGGCGTGAGCATCTTTGGGGGGCCATTCTGCTTGGTGTACCTTCTGCGAGTTCTGTTTTTCTAACCTGACCATCTGCATCACTGTGTTTCCATGGCAACTCTCAGGGATCAGCACTTGGCCCTAATGGCTACACTGTCTTTTCCGCTTTGGGAGCCTTGCCTGGTGGGCAGTCTTTTTTAACTGCAGAGTCAGTATTTCAAGTTAATTTTTCATGGGTGCATCACCACACTATTCTCATGCAGCATAACTGAATGGCGGGCTAGTGTTGCACAGTGTACAACCCGCTCCTCCTGGTGTTGCAGTCCTAACAAAAGGTCCGTTTACATTTGGGTCACTTATCCTCTGTCTTAAAGTCAAAAGCCAGGGAGTCCAACTGGAGCGCGTTGATGCTCTGATGTTTGGAATATAACCATTTTCAGGACCACTCAAGTTATAGGTAAATTTTCATCTTGCTGTGCACTGTAATGTTTCTGGTTATCAATCTAAATCTGGTCAATGTCCAGTTTTGGAAAAAATCTTAGGTTTGACACAAGTATGAGAAAACATGAAACATCTGAAGTTCAGACTCAATTATAGTTGCATTTAGGAGACACTAGATATCTAATAACCAAAGGAGATTTTCAGCAAGGTGGAAGGGCAAATAGTAAGAGGGAACTAAGCTTTCTGTTCACCAATTAGGATCCTGGCACGGAAGTCCTTGTGGTATAGACCAGGACTTCGTAGAATCTACTATGCTCATGAATCACCTGGGATCTTGTTAAAATTTACAAGGGTGGGGCCTGAGGGTTCACATTTCTAACCACCTCCCAGGTGACATGACCTCTGTGAGTCTGTGAGCCACACTTTGAGCAGTAAGAATGTAAATTCTGAATCACATACATGAATTTCTTCTGAAAGCGTTATTTTTTTAATATTAACTAAATTATGATTTCTAGGTTACATATGTTAATATTATTGGGAAAGTCAAATAGCTCAGCCTTAGTTTTCTTTCTTGGTACGTAAGTATAATGTTAATAGTGCTACATTCCCTCAGCAGAGGAAAAACTACGAAGAATGCTATTAGTTCTAATCAACTCAAATCCAATTAAGAAGAATAACAAGTTTATAAGAGAGTACATCAAGTTAAAGTCTGGATCATAATAGGGTCTTGATGATAGGATTAGCATAAGAAGATAATGTCTTTAAAATGTCTCAAGCCTAATTGGAGAAGGAGACAATGTGGTCTAATGCTTTTGTGTTGATGGGGAGATGTTTAGGGCATGAACTAAAGTATTCCCTTCCTTCTTTCCTTCCTACACATCCCTTTAAGCCAGAATTCTTTGGGAAACCCAGAAACATGCTAGCTTTTGATAGAAGCTGGGCCAGGCAGTGTGAAGCTGAAATCTTAGCATTCTGTCCCCAGGACTGGTCTGAATGTGTAGTCTCTGTCCAGATTTGGGGGAAAGCTCATCCCTTCGGAATGCTTTGTGGTGCTCGAAGCTTGGTGTGAGGCCTGGGCCTTTCTGGGCAGGTGACTGCCTGTCAAGAGTCTTGATTCTGTACTTATTGGCCAGGCTGGACCCAAATCAGCTTCCTCTCCCTGCTTTGGCAATCAGAGGCAAATCCTGAATGAAGGCAGGCAGAGGAAACACCCAAGAGGCCCGTATCATGCCTGTCACCTTCCAGTCAAAACTCCTGTATGATTCAGATTCTTCAAGATTAGGCTTGGTTATCACCCAAATAGAAGAATTCTCTTCTCAGTGACTTTTCAATCTTGTCACTCAGATGAGTTCGGCTGATGGACAGAAACAGTTCAAAAGGAGCTCCGTGGGATCCTTCTGGGGAATATGGAGCCCAAAGTTGCATGAAGAGTGACCCCGTCTTCGCCACTGAGATCTCATTGTGCAATAATGGAAAACATTCCTAGTTGTCAGTTTTGTTTCCTCCCTGCTGGAATTACCAGTGTTGGCCACTTACTATAATATTTTCAGAGGATGCAGGTAGCCTGGTAATAATGCTGAATGCACTGCAGTGTTTATGAAGAAAGAGGCTTCATCTGGGGTGTGGAAAACAAAGGAGAAAAGATAAAGAATCTGTCTCCACAAAGAATTCAAAGTGTAACAACTCCCAGCTGCTTTCATTTTTACAGGCAGTGTCTTCGAAGCTGTGTCTTCTCTCTTGACATGGTGGCAGCTGGTGCAAGCTTTGGAGAGAAAAGTCTGGTTCCTGCCACCTGCCCTCCTACTTACTAGCTGTGTCATCTGGGGTAAATTTTAATTTTCTTTTGCCTCAGTTTCCTCATCTCCACATTGGGAATAGTAGTACTGAGCTTCCTGGAGTTTTCATGAGACTAAATAAGTTTAAATATATAAAGTGCTTTGGACAGTACATGTCACACAGAAGTGAGCAGTGAAGGATAGCTCTTATTGTTTTAAGGTTTCTGGTGCTCAGAAAACCTGAGATTATAGCAAGGAAGCGAGAAGACGTGGATTCAAACTCTTCATGAATTTAGGCCTATCACACAGTGTCTCTGACACTCTTCTCTACCTGTCTCCTGTGGTCATGGCTAAGCTAAAGGACACTCCATGTGAAAGAGTCTGCCAATAAATTGTCACTCAGGAATTGACAGTTAAAGTCTAACTTATTATAGCAACTGTGTTGTCCTAAAAGTTATTAAATTAACTGGCAGCAAGCAAACTAGGTTTTCATCTAAATTAGAAATCTATTTGCAGACAAATACTCATTATGAATTACAGAAAGGATGCAGTTTTCCTCTAGTTAGCTCTAATCCTTTCATTTTGATCAGATTAAATTGTGTTCCTGACAGAGACATTTATTGAGTATCTTACATGCAATATCTTATCAGTCCTCACCATACTCTGGCAATATTATGCTCGGTAATATCAGGGCCCCTGTTATGCTGCATATTGGAAATCTGTGGCTCAGAGGGGTTAAGCATCTTGCCCAAGGTAACAGAGCTATGAGGTAGCAGAAGCAAGGCCGTCTGTCACCTGGTTCTCTTCAACTCCAAAAATAATGCTTTTCAGAACTGTGGGGTTTTCTTTTCTGTAAGTCAAATCAAATATCTTGATCCACCCAGGCAATTTTGGTCATGATAGTTCAAGTTATAGAAGATCAGATCCTGGTCTTAATTCAAAGTGAAAAGCAAAGTATTCAAATGGGAAGAAAGCTTGGGATTTTTACAGTTAAGTTTATTGCTTTTATGAACAGTATTTTTTTCCTCTTCTCTCTGAATAGATCTTATTTTGTAGGGAAATTGGAGCAATCAGTCTATCCGGAGTGATACAGTCATGCCATCCTTTTCCATCAGATGAACCCTATTAAGGAATCAAGAGGCAAGAGTGTGGGGTGGAGGGAGGAGAGGAGAGCAGGGAAGAAGGCAGAGTTGAGGGACAGCATGGCGGTGCTCAGGATGCTCACACAGCAACGTCACTATTAGATCCTCTCTCTCTCACTCACATTTTTAAAAAATAGCTATGGATAATTCTTAGAAGCCTTGTCAGAACTCTGAGTCCCTCTTCTCTCGTCATCTTTCCATACAAATCACATATAACAAGTACGTTGCACTGCTGTGTGCGTGACTAAAGTACAGTTAACCTACAAGTCACTAAGACATGCCATCACCATGTGAGAACATGTGACTAGCAAAAGTAGAGTGGGAGCTGAGATGGAAGACTTCCAGAAGACAACATTTTAAGGGAGTTGAGAGGCTGAAAAGAAGAAATAACCAAGCTACTGAATAGGTTAAAAAAAGAAACAAGCAAAAAACCTGATGGGCTTTGTGTTTCCTGGCTCCTCCTTCTACCAACTCTGACACTTGGGCTGTCTCAGCCTTGGTGTTCTCATCTGCAAAATGGGGCAATAAGAATGCCAATCTCCTCTGATTATAAAAGTTAATATGAGTGGAAAATAGCACAGATTAGCACTGAATTTCAGTCATTGCTGTTGGAATTATCTCTCTTTCCCCTACAGTACTAGATTCTAGCCTCTGCTATTTAGACTTTGGTAAGGGATCTTTTAAGATCATCTGACTCTGAAATGGGTCAGGACCTATTATTCTTCTGTCATCTCTTCTTTTTTTCCTTTCTGTTTTTACTTTTCACATTACATTGAAGTTAAAGCGAACACTCTGAAGTTTTCCTCTACAGATATATGGAAACTTACTAAAAATCAATAAACTACCATGAAGTTAACTAAGCCTTTTTCTTCTTTAATCCCAGAAGCTGTTTCCACCAAGGGCCCTGGCTGCCAAGCTTCATTCATAAGTGTCATTGCATCTTTGACTCATCTTCAGAAGTAACCCTGGGACAATCTCCTTCACAGCTTGAGAGAGTGCCTCTCATAGAAGCTGATTTCTTCTTTTAATCAACATTTCTGATTGGGTAGTTTTCTTGTATAAAACAAACATAGATATTCAAATCAGCCTTAAAATTCTAACTACCATGTAATTTCTGCCTCTTAAACAAATAAAAAAAAATGCACAAGCCAGCAGTGTCCCCAAACTGCTATGAAAACCAATTTCAATCAATTTGTAGTTTTTTGTGGCTAGAAAAATCTCAGAAGCCATTTGATGCCATTTTCTTCATTTCATGGTTGATGAAACTATATTGGCGAGGTTAGATGACCCGCTAGGGAGGATGCATAGTTACTCAGAAGAGCCTGGAACTTTCCCGACTACATTGCATTGTTTCCCATCCCCCAGTGGAGAATAAAACACACTTCTCACCAAATAAAAACATACTTCTCACCTTTAGAGGATATGTGCCTGAAGGAAGTCCCAGAGTGGAAGCCATAACCCAGCTTATGTAGATAGTTGTGACTTCCTTGAATCCTAATTATTGCCTTCTAGGCATGTTCAGTATGTCCAAATCATCACCTAGAAAGCTCCTTTCCACCCCCAGCAGCAGTTCCCAACCTTTTGGGCACCAGGGAATAAGTTCCATGGAAGATAGTTTTTGATGGACCAGGGGACCAGGGAGTGGGGAGAGATGGTTTTGATATGAATCTTCAAGCAATTGATTTGTTACAGTCACTGTGCAAACTTCTCTGCCAATAATAATCTGTATTTTCAGGCACTCCCCAGCACTAGCATCATGGCCTCTGGTCCCCCTCAGATCACCGGACACTAGATTCTCATAAGGAGCGTGCAACCTAGATCCCTCACCTGTGCAGTCTACAGTTTCCATGGGAATCTAATTCCCTCCCCATGTGACAAGAGGCAGCGGTCAGGTAGTGATGTCAGCAATGGGGAGTGGCTGTACATGCAAATGAAGCTTCCTTTCCGCCTACCACTCACCTCCTTCTCTGCGTCCCAATTCCTAACAGGCCACAGACTGATACCAGTCCACGGCCTGGGCTGGGGACTGCAGACCTCCAGTGGTGGCACAGGGTAATAATATGAATTGTTTTTTTAAACTTTCAAGATTTTTGTGGTTAAACAATCCTTTGTGATACTAAAGGAAGCTAGAAATATCAGGAGTAGGTTCCTAACCTTTGAGACTGATAAATAAATCCTTCTCCAGCTTGATCTTTGTTGAATCCAAGAAGAATCCTGCGCTACATAACTCCTAGGTCTTATTGGTAAGCTTGGATCTACCAACCACGGCAAACGTGCAGAAATATAACTACCTATAACTGGCAGGATATGTGTTGATTAAATGTCCATAAGTTATATTTCTGATTACCTGCTCCTCAACTTTCAGGCAGAGAAATGCATTTTCAGCTCTCTCACAGCCATTTATTTTCAAACTTCTTCAAATTTTTTATATTTTTCCCTTTGTTTTAAAGTTTTCTACCTCTGGCTATGGGGGTCACTTTGTATTATTATTTGATGATAGAGGCTCCTTCCTTTGGTCTCTTTCTTGCCTTTCGTCCAGATATACTGCTGAGTAATTCCCCCAGATGGGAGTGTGCTCTTTCCTGAGAAGGGTTGTGTGGGGGTACCAAGGGAATGTGAGACTTGATCCAAGGCTTCATCCAAGTTTGGCTCTTCGAGTTTCACAATCACTGAGTAGAACAGTTATTTGGAACTTTTTCTGTTTGTTCTCCAGAATCACCCAAGGAGCTTTGAAAACCGGGTACTGGGGTCACCAGAGACCAGTTGAAACACAATTTCAGGAAAGAAAGACATCCTGACATCTGGTCTCTTTTTTAAGCTCCCCAAGCTAATCTAATGGGCAGCCAGGGTTGAGAACTACCGAAAGTTTTCCTGTAGCACAGAATAAAACTAAAAATAGAAATAAGGGATGGAAACCCAAACAGGTTAAACAGATGGCACAATGTTAGTAAAAGGAGAGCTGATAGCAGAGAAGTAGACTTGGGTGCGTGTAAGTACATCGTGGATTTTCTTACTGCCTTGATCAAATGCATCATTGCCTACGTCTGGTGTTGTAGCCCTAAGGCAGTGTGGCAGTGACCCTGACCATGATAAAATGGGCTTTTTGGTCCTATTAGGCAAGAAATGAAGGGGAAAAAGTAGCGTGTGCTTTGTTACATGAACAGTGAATATTATCTGTGATTCTACTTTTTGCTTGTTGGTGTGGTCCTCTTATGTACATAGTAGTCTCCTGATAAGGCAGCAACTTCTCCAACAATGGGAACATGTCTGTCTCTGGGGCCAGACCCACAGTAGGAGCTAAATGGGTGACTGTGAGGCAAACAAGTCAGGGAGGAATGAGTGAATGAACAGCAGGATCACACCGTTGGGCCAGTCCTCTGTTTTACTGGTTTTTGTTTTTTCATTATGACCATCAATGATGTGATGTCAGGATATCTTGTGGAATTGAAGTAACCCAGATTCTGCCTTCTAGAGTGAAGGTGACTTAACCTTAACCTTTAATCAAATGCTACTTTCAGTGGATATCTGTGGTAACATTCAATCCAGTACTACAGGAAACACTGATGCTGAGAAATACTGATTTGTAAAAAGTGTCTTCATTCCCCCCCCCCCTTCCAATTTGAACTGAATTGAATTTTGAAGGGAGGAGGAGGGGGATGGGTGTACTCCCACTTAATAGGCCCAATGTAAGGGTATATGGCACACCTCTTGGGTGCAGGACACAACTACAAGAGGGACTCTACCTAATAAATGCAAACATTGTAACCTAGTTGTGTGTATCCTCACATTAACCGGAAATAAAAAAGAAAAGAAAAGAAAACCTGCTTTAGTACTGAAACAATTTTTTTCAGCTTCTTTGAAAATTACATTTTTAAGCTCTCTAGAGTCAGTTCCTAGATGGGAAACTATACGAAAGCCCATAAAAAAATTCACGGTAAAAAATATATATTAGGGAAAGGGAGTTTAATTACAATTTATGAACTATCAATTTTATATTATGGTTATCTTTAGGATGAGCCAATTGACTCAGTGATTTTGATGAAACATTTTATCTTCTAAAGCTAAGCTCTTTTAAATGATGCTGTTATCAGCTAATCAATCAATTCACTTTGATATTATATGTGGTATAGGAGCAATCTTAAGAAAAGGTATGAAAGGAAAAGAAGTTGATCTTCAGTGCCTTTTCCAGCCACAACCTTGTATGTTTACCTGGTAAACATACGTTCATTTTATATATGTCTTCATCTGTTTTGGGACAGGAGGTATGTGTAGGGGTGAAGGGCATGGATACAGGGATGATGGGAATTTTAAAAATGGGTGCAGAAGGGTCTCAGGTCAAACAGCAGATGCCTTGTATGATGATGCCGCTGATGAAACTGCCTCCTGCTCGCTCTTGACAATCCAGTAAAATTTTCCTAGTAAATAAATGTTTTGATGAATAACATGCCATATGTATACTTTAATTTGCAGGTGGTTGTTTTGATGGTTTACTGGTGATAATAGACTTACTTGTTCCCTATACTTGTAGCTGCATTCATTTTTTATGTCCCTAAAGTTCTATTTTACAGAATATTAATTTTTTTATAATGACCCAAGTGAGTTAAATCAAGTCCATACAATTAATACTTTAGTGTTTACTCATGGGATATATATGTATATAGTGTGTTTCTATGTCAGTCAAAAGAAATGAACCTTCTTGATATCCTGGACTTTACCTTCTTTCCCTGTTTACTCTCTCTCCTTTTACTAATACTCAGTCCTTTTAACTTCTATTTTTATATTATGTGAATTTAGACACCAATGAAACCAGATACCTTTGGATCTCCTGAGTCATCTGAACACTAGGTGTAAGCACTAGAATGTTGTGAACAGACTGGACTTGAATCTTGTTTTAAGATTTCAAAGTATTGAGGCAGGGGAACAAATGTTTTGGTTACATAGAGCACTTTTATAATGCTTAAGTCATAGCTGAAAGTGTGCCCCTCACACAGATAGAGTTCATTTTACCTGTTAGGTAGGTTTTATCTCTCCCTGCTTGATTTCACTGGGTTTTACTTCCTCTGTACACATATGTACTCATCGGTTAGTGCTGGCTTAATAGCTAGGTTATGTGGTATTTGTTTTTCTATTCTTGAGATACTCAACTTAGAAAAATGGCCCCAAGTCCCTTCTAAATTGATGCAGAGGGGATTAATTCCTCCTTTTTATGGGACTAGTTTTCCATGGTATGGTATACAAATACCACATTTTGTTAATCCACTCATGAATTGATGGGCACTTGGGTTGATTCCACATATTTGCACTTGTAAATTTTGCTTCTATAAACATTTGAGTGCAAGTATCTTTTTGGTAAAATGACCTCTTTTCCTTTGGGTAAATTCCTCAGTAGTGGGATGGTTGGATCAAATGGAAGATCTACTTTTAGTTTTTAAGGACTTTCCATACTGTTTTCCATAGAGATTATACTAATTTGTAATCCCACCAACAGTGTATAAATATTCCTTTCTCTTGGCATCATTGTTAGCATCTATTATTTTTAGACTTTTTAATAAAAGCCATTCTAATGGGGTAAAGTGATATCTCATTGTGGTTTTAATTTGCATTTCCCTAATGATTGGTGACATTGAGCATAGTGCTGAAAGTCCTAGAGCAGTCAGGCAGGAGAAAGAAATAAACAATGTCCAAGTCAGGAAAGAGAAGGTCAAACTGTATCTTTTTGCTGATGATCTTGTATCTAGAAATTACCCAAAGACTCCACCAAGAGACTCCTAAAATTGATAAATAAATTCAGCAAAGTGTCAGGTTACAAAATCTATGTACATAAATCAATAGCATTTCTATATCCCAATAACACCAAATTGAAAATCAAATCAAAGACCCAGTACCATTCACAAAAGCTACAAAGAAAATAAAATACTTAGGAGTATTCTTAACCAGGGAGGTGAAAGAACTTTTACAAGGACAACTATGAAACACTGAGGAAAGAAATTACAGAGGACACAAACAAATGGAAAATATATCATGCTTGTGGGTTGGTAGAATCAACATTGCTAAAATGTCTCTACTACCTAAAGTAATTTACAGATTCAATGCAATCCACATCAAAATACCAATGTCCTCTTTTACAAATCTATTGATTTAAAAAATGTATTTCTATACCTCATTTGGAACCAGAAAAGAACCTGCATAGACAAAGCAATCCTAAGCAAAAAAGAACAAATGTGGAAGCATCACATTACTAGACTTTAAACTATCCTACAAGCCTGTAGTAACCAAAACAGTATGGTATTTGTACAAAAATAGGGGCATAGACCAATGGAACAGAGCAGAGAATCCAGATACAAAACCATCTACCTACAGCCAACTGATCTTTGAAAATAGATAACAAGGCACACTGGGGAAAGGAAGCTCTATTCAATAAACAGTGCTGGACTTGAATCTTGACAGTGCTTCTGAAATTTGCAGCATGACCTTGGTCAGGCGACTTAACTAAGCCTCATTTTCGTCATCTGTAAAAAAGTACAATCATATCAACCCCTCTACGGGCTAGTCATGAGGATTAATAAACTAATACAAACAATGTAACCTAATCATTTGTACCCTCATATTAATCTGAAATTTAAAAAACTAAAAAGAGGATGCCATGAAGGCTATGTTAACCAGTTTGATGAAAGTATTTCAAATTGTATATAAAACCAGCACACAGCACCCCATGACTGCATTAATGTACACAGCTATGATGTAATAAAAAAAACTAAAATAATGTGATATGCATAAAATAATATATGCAAGTTCCTTAGACAAGTGAGGAAGCAGATCAGTGTTAAGTACTGATTGGAATGCCAAGAATTTCATATGAAACAATGACAGCTACACACATCTTCATAAGCTGAAAACACTCAGTAAATTGTCAACTACTTACTGATCATATCCTCTTAACATAGGACTGTACTAAGCTTAGGATTTGAGTCGAACCTTGAAGTCTCACCAAGTAGGATCTAGTTAAGTTAGTGGAGAGAAAGTGTTATCTACTCTGTTCAACATATGGTAGGTGGCCTCTAGTTACAAGTGGCTGTTGAGAACTTGAAATGTGGCCAGCAGAAGTGAGATGTGCTGGGAGGAGCACCTGTGGCTCAGTGGATAGGGCATGGGCCCCATATACCAAGGGTGGTGGGTTCAAACCCAGCCCCTGCCAAAACTGCAACAACAACAAAATTTGGCAGGCACCTATAGTCCCAGCTACTTGGGAAGCTGAGGCAAGAGAATCACCTAAGCCCAGGAGTTGGAGGTTGCTGTGAGCTGTGTGATGCCATGGCACTTTACTGAGGGTGATAAAGTGAGACTCTGTCTCTTAAAAAAAAAAATCTTATAAAGAATTGAGATGTGCTGGAATATACACCTGTTTTTTTAAGCTTAGTGCCAAAAAGGAAAATATAAAATATCTCTTTAATAATTCTATACTGATTATATGTCAAGGTGATAATATTTTAACATATTAAATGAAATAGATTATTACAATTAATTTCACCTATTTCTTTTTTTAACTTCTGACATGTATGACTTTTACAAAACTTAAAATGATCCATTAGATCTTACAATCCCATTACTAGATATCTACCCAGAAAAACAAAAATCAATCACCAGATTGATCACCATTTGCACCAGAATGTTTATTTTATCTCAATTCACAATTGCTAAGTCATGGAAGCAACCTAAGTGCCCATCAACCCACGAATGGATCAATAAGCTGGTATATGTATACTATGGAGTACAATTCAGCCATAAGAAAAGATGGAGACTTTACATCTTTTTTGTTTACCTGAATAGAGTTGAAACACATTCTTCTTAGTAAAGTATCTCAAGAGTGGGGAAAAAGAAAGTATCCAGTGTATTCAATATTAATATGAAACCAATACAGAAACAACTACATACCCACATGAAAGATAAAACACAAATATAGCCTAGCAGGGGGGAGAGGAGAAGAAAAAGAGCAGAGAGGGGAGAGGGAGGGCAATTAGTGGGATCTCACCGAATGTGCACAGTGTGAGGGTGTTCAGCACGTCCCCTGGGTGAAGGGTGCAACTACAACTTGAACTTCACCTTAGAGTTGAAAACTATAACCTGAATATTTGTACCCTCATATTAATTTGAAATTAAATTTCATATCAATTTGAAATTTAAGAAAAAGAAAATTTAAAATGACATGTGGGCTCACGTTGTAGTTCTAGTAGACAGCACTATTTCAGATGGTGCAGCCCTTCCACCATTAAAAAGAGCACAGAGAAGTAGGAAGCGAGCATGGTGTGTGGACTCACACAACTTAGAGTCTAGTAAAGGTGCAAAGTCCTAAAAGCCCGTGGTACCTTATATGTCTGAATTCTTAACACCTGGGTGCTCACCAGTATCTTTTATTTTATTTGAATAGATTCAGAGGGTACAAGTGGGTTTTTTGGTTACGTGGATGAATTGTATAGTGGTGAAGTCTAGGTTTTTAGTGTACCCATCACCCAAATAGTGTACATTGTACCCAACAGGTAATTTTTCTGTTTCTCTCCCATCTCCCACCTTCCCCGTTCCATTATGTCACTCTGTACGCCCCTGCATACCCAAGGCTTAGCTCCCACTTACAAGTAAAAACATGTGGTATTGGATGTTTCCATTTCTGAATTACTTTCCTTAGGATGATAGCCTCTAATTCTATCCAAGTTGCTAGGAAAGATATTTTATTCCTCTCTGTGGCTGTGTGGCATTGTATGTGACATCAGTGGTGGAGGCTGGGGGTGGGCGAGTTGCACCCTGTTTGTCTTCTGCAAAATCAGATATCAAAATAGCAAGATGAAGGTAAAATCATCTATTTTTGCTTCTGTAGTTTTTAAAGCCTCTTTATTCAGTTAAAAAAAAAAAAGAAGAAGAAGTTTTGCATTGGTTTGTGTAATATTTTGGCCAAAATAGTCGAGACATATTTTGTAGCACTTTGTTGAAATAATATCAGATGTGAAATAAGGCTGAATATGGAGGACTTGAAACTAGAATAAGAAAGGCACATTTTAAAGCTTTTAGCCTTGTCAAGAAGTAGCTATTTTGACTTTCAGATAGATGGCTTTTGAGCTTGCCAAGTAAAGGAAACAAAATTTCAACTAGGCTACCAGAACTTTATTTTCCTTTTCATATATTCCAAATTTGAAGTGTCTGTTCTGTCTTCTGGTTCAAGAGCATGCTTCGTGGTGCTTCCAGTGCCACACATGGGCACCCCAGGCACCCTTTCCATACAAAGCCAAAGAGCACAAACTGTCATTTACTTTCATTTTTGGAAATAAAGGGAAAGGCAGAAGGAAGGGTGGAAAGAAGGAAGTGACCATTATTGAACATCTTGTATGCACCAGACCCTGTGCCAGGCATGTACCATTGAGAAGAGTGGAATAGGTTAAAACTTCCACATAAGTAATTTAGGTGTGAAACTCACAGCTTTCTGGTCACCCCAGGACATCTGTGACAGTATGGCACACCCCAGACCCTGCATCAGTTTTATCGTACTCATTTTACATATCTTATTTACGGCGTGGCCTGAATCTCACACACATCATAGGGAGAAGGAGCTCTACAGTGTGGAGTACAGCCCAGTACCTGCCGAGCCATGTTGGCCACCTTCTGATGAGAGTGCAGTGCCCTTACTTGAGGTCTACTCCCCTTTGACTCCTGAAGTTGTACTGCCATTTATGACTGCTAGGTCTGTCCTTCTGGAAAATGTTCTTTAATGCCATTGAGGTGTACTCACCTTTGACTTCTAAAGTTGTACTGCCATTTATGAATGCTAGGTCTGCCCTTCTGGAAAATGTTCTTTAATGCTATGAATCCTTCATGGAAAGGACAGAGACACTTGAGCACCTGCCATACAGATGGGTTTTGAAGACTACTGGATTTGATGCATGAGCAAGGGAAAAGACATCTGATAGGCAGATTTCTCTGAGCAGAGACCTATAAGACAGTGTGTAAGGAAGACACCAACTATACTCAAGGAAAATAATAACCTTGCAGAACTATGGAGAAAGGAAGGTTAGAAAAACTTTCCTTGACTGTTCCCAGCAATTTAAAATTGCCTTAGGGCTAGGTGTGGTGGCTCACACCTGTAATCCTAGCACTCTGGGAGGCCAAGGTGGGTGGATTGCTTGAGCTCAGGAGATGAGACTAGTCTGAGCAAAAGCTACTCTACTCTACTAAAAATAGAAAAACTGAAGCAAGAGGATCGCTTGAGCCCAAGAGTTGGAGGTAGCTGTGAGTTATGACACCATGGCACTCTACCCAGGGCAACAGCTTAAGACTGTCTCAAAAAAAAAAAAAAAAAAGTAAAAAAACAAAATTAGCTTAAATAAGACAAGTCAAAGGAAATCAACTTTGCTTGTCAATAGGTTATAGTGCTTTGCAACATCTGGGGAAAGAGTACCCTTCATTTATTGAGCTGAGTCTACAGTGAATAAGTAAGGGTGACATTACAATCAGTAGGCCTGATCAATGCCCTGGTCTTTGAAAGTGGTTTTGAAAGTGCTGTACCTGAAACAATTGTCATCATATTCTGAAAACAATAACTCATGCCATGTGCACTGTAACTATGCCAGCCATATTAAACCCTGATTTGTAGAAATCTCACACCCCCTTCTCTTCAGAGGAATACTATCTGGGAATAAAGTAGTATTTTTTGTTTTGTTTTGTTCTGACTTATGCTCCTTGATGATATTAACATCATTCTGGTTGCTTAACATGTTTGTATCCTGTGCTGTTAGTCTTAGTCACACTTTGACTAGTCTTTTGAGGCAAGTTGGATCTTCACAACAAAAGGGAAAGAGTCAAGGGATGAGAAATCATTCAGATTTCATTGTGATATGGTGGCACAGTGTCCTGGAGCCTCAAAGTAATATTGTCATTGCTCCTGTAGCATCAGGACAAGCTTTGCTACTTTGGCACTGCCTTCTTAGAAAGCCTATGCATTTATCTACGGAACATAAATATAGCCTCAGACTAATGTCTTACTCACAGAACTCTGGTTATAAAGTAGATAGCCATCACTTTAATTGTCACTTTAAATATATATCAAGTGTTTTCTTGGATCTCAATTGTCTTACCTCACAATTCAATTTTGATTTGTTGAGTATGACCTGCCCTGTGCCAGCTACTCACTGAACTGTTCATATGCTTTATCCCATTTAGTCCTTGCAGAGGCCTGTGAACCTATTTCTCTTGCCTTACAAAGAAAGAAATTGATGTTTAGAGAAATTAAATGGCTTGACTAAAAGAAATAAAAGTTGAGATTCAAGTCTAGGTCAGCTGACCCCAAACTGAGTGATAGGTTCTATGGCTCTATGCTCAAGGATAGAGAAAAGAATGGCCCGGATTGCAGTAGGGAAAAACAGACAGTGTCCTAACCAATACCACATCAGTGGTGACCATCCAGTGTGCAGCGATGCACGATCCTAGGGCCTCACTACCGGAGCACTGTGTCCCCAGGAGGCCAGGGCTCACCTCCAGGACTTGTGAACTGGGAGAATATGCCAGATCTCTCTCCCTTGCCGTTTTACAGACTCCTCATCACTGACCATATATATATTCTGTGGTTGGAGTGCCTTGGCACCAGGCTGTTCCCAGTCTTCACATGAGTCTTCACATCTACAAGATGCTGGTAGTGCATTTTATGCTCTCAAGTGCATCATTTTCTTCTGTATGTATATCCCCACATCAATCCTGTCTCAGCTAGGCATAGTAATAAAGCTGTTTTCTTCCTGCACTGCTGAAGGCAGCCCCAGAGAAAGTATTATATATAGTTCACTTTGATTCACTTGGCTCAGCGCTTAGTGATGTCAGAGCCACTGAGCTCCTATTTCAGAGTAATTTATGGGTGGCTGTATTCTGCTGAAGCTTCAGAGGGGCACAGGACTGCTCTAAATGCTGCCAGCTCAACTGCCTGGTAATCTCAAAACCAAACCAGGTTATGTTCTGATACTTCTAGTTCAGGCTTAAGTAGTTCTGAACTGAACCAGGCCAACTATAGGATGAAATTTCACATGGAAGCATCAGCGGTTCTCCTGCCTTTACCAATTTTAGATCCATCAGGGATATCACTTTCTTGATTACCAATGGCAGAAGGTATTGGTGAGTCTTTCCAACTATTCACAGGGGTCTTCAGTACATACCCAGCTTCACAGAAACAGACTGGTATGTTAGACTGCCTGCCACTGAAGTTCAACTGATGATCTTTTACTCTTCCTCAGCTTGTTTTTATTAATGCTGACAGCAGAATTTTTCACCTTCATTTTAAAGCACGGATGAAAGATTCACCAAGTTGATTTATGGAGTGTTTGGGGGATATGAATCAGTTATATTTTTATTATTACCTATGTATATTTAAGTTCAATAAATATCTAAACACATATATTCTAGACACATATATTCTGATATAGGTATAACAGAAATACTTTATACGTTCAAATAGTATGATGTATCAACTATACTGTATGTTAATTATAGTTTTTATATTGAGATTGCTATTAATTATATTTTGCTTTGTGTGTTTGCATTTTTATTTATTGGTATTTATTGCTTAATGTGTTACAATCCGTACATTATAAGACGTCTAGTTAAGATATATATATTTCCTCAAGTCCTTGTATCTTGTGGGTGAATATTGTGATAGTCTCGAATTCTTTCAAAGAACTGAAATATTGGTTCATAAGTCTTCCATGAGCTTTTTGGTCACAAGATGAAAGTCATAAAGATAATATTCCGACAGGGGTTATATTTCTCCCCCAAATCGATCAGAAAGTCATTCTATATTTAGCTCTAAAAAGGGAGGCAATTCCAGCACTTGCTACAACATGGATGAAACTTGAGGTATTGTGCTAAGTGAAATAAGTCAGACACAAAAGAGTAAATCGTGTGTGACTTACAAGAGGTGTCAAGAATAGGCAAAGTTGTAGAGACAGAAGAGAACGGTGCTTAGTGTTTAGTGAATATGGGGCATTTGGGGTGATGAAGAAGTTCTGGAGTTAGGTAGTGGTGATGGTTGCAGAAGAATAGGAATGTGCTTGATGCTACTGAATTGTACAGTTAAAAAGGGTTAAAGTGGTAACGTTTATGTCTATTTTACCTCAATTTTAAAAATTAATTTGACATGGCTTCCCTGTAACCAAGACTCCCCAAGCTCTGAAACATAGAGAGTGAATTTAATGAAGAGGCCAAGTACAGGTTTAATCATCTGTGGTTTCCTGACTTTTTAAAAGTTGACGCAAATTAGGAAAATAGCACCTCCTGTTTCTGCAACTTCTCCGCAATTCCTGATAGAGGGTCTGCAATTCTGAGAGAGAACATGGAGACGCAAAGTAAGGATACATATTTATGAGAAAGCATTTTTTTTTAACTGAAATCTTCTAAGGAAAGTTATAATGATTCTATTTTCTTGGCTGAAGTTCCAAAATAAAAAGAGGTTAAGTAACCACAGGATCACGCAGTAAATAAATGGAAGCGCTAAAAATGGAACTAAGGATTCCCCGACTCTCTGAGTCTCTCTTGCCTCCCATCTTGATAAACACGTGCACGTCCTTCTCTGCAGCAGAGAGGTTGGCAGGATATGTGAGGGGCTGGCAGCCTGGAGAGAATCTTCCATGTCTTAAAATAGTCGATGAGTTCTAAAATTCTATCATGGCAAAGCCAACTCTGTTACAAATGCTGACTCCTCATCCCAGCCTCAGCACCGTCTACTAAGCCAGCTAAGGAGCTGAAGGAAATAGGTTTCCCTTCAGTGGCCACATTGTCATTCCCTGGTAAATTTCTGCTATCTCCATACTCAGTTGTCCAGGTAGCTTTTAACACCGTTTTGCATCTTTTAAAAAAATTGCATCTATGAAGTTTGCTAGAACTTTTTCAGTGCTGAGGAAACCGATAGAAATTTTAAAGTCAAATTCCCTGCAACAAACCTATTACTATTCAGTTTGCATTAAAGGGCACACGTGTTAATTGAAGTTCTTTGGACACCTACTCAAAGATACACGCACACTAATTCTGTTTCAGTGAAAAAGTGAGAGCTCAGTACTATTGAAGATAAACGCAGCAGGACATTAGTTGAAGTGGTGAAAACAGATTGTATTCAGTAACTACTGACAGTGGAGTTCCATTCTGATTTGCAGCAGAGGTGACTGAGCATTTGGGAGGGGGATGAGGGAGTTGGGTGGCAGCCTGGGCGCAAGCAGTCAGAGAAGGGAGAAATTTTAAAAGGCTGGTCAGTTGTGATTAGGCAGCTGTGCCCACTAGCTGGCAGGTATCTATGTTGGGATTTCATCCTCACACCGAAACTTAGAGACAGACCCTTGTCCCTCCTGATGATGGCATTTCAAGGGAATGGCTTTCAGGTCTGAGGAAGACACTCCAGAGTGTAGGAGACACATATATGTCTCAGAGGGACAGTGGAAAGAGTCACAGTTGTAAGTCCTTTTTGATAAACACGGTAGAGCATGGGATTAGAAGCCTCTCTTCAGGTGCAGAGGGAACAGTAATTCCTTTTGACAGCCTAGAACTCTTCCTAACAGGAACTCACAAGTGGGCTGCCCAGTCCCGGGGATGCAGCCTTAGAATACTAGAAGACTCGCTACGGTTTTGTCAGATCTCTCAGTGCAGGGCTTGAAGGGAGTGTTTAGGCTGAGAGTTTCTGCACTTCTCACTACCACCGCTGTTCTGTTTTTACAGAAGAGGATATAGTATCAGACTAAGAGATGGCAAGGGAAAAAAGGTTGATTTAAAGCTCTGCTCTGGTTCTCTGATACTTTAGATGTGAGAATCATGAGTGAGGTCTGACCCGTCTTTGATTGATACATACCTTGTCCGTGGTTGCCTGTGTCTGAGAGAAAGTATCAGTGCTTTACTTTAGGATGAAAAGAATGAGGTTTAGCTTTTAAACTATCTGTTGATATTTTTGCATCCAATATACTAGAAATCCCAATGAACTACTGCACTACTGTGTGCATTTTGTATTCTTTTGAGATTACAAATACATAGTTTGAATAAAATATTAACAAATTAATAAGTGGGTGCCTGTTAATATATTCAGTTTCCACCTTGTTGCAGTTCACAAGCCAGAATTTTCCTGGTTCAGCAGGATATAGGATTTCTTGGTCTAGTTAGAGAAATCTGTATGGAACAATGCATAACAGAAAGGGGAAAGAGATCCTGATTCTGAAATGATATCCTGTCTAAATAGCTTTCCTAAACAGACAGAAGACCATGTTATTCACTAGACCAAGGATGAATACCCAGGAGTCAACAGACAACATCTATAAGATAGGCAGTACTTTGTAAGAAATACATTTGCTCCTGAATTAATCTGACATTGTGTCTCTTGTGAAATTTTACATTAGGCAATTTTTTAAGATTTGCCTGCCTTCTTGCTTTGCACAGTTTTCTTGTCTTTATCGATACATACAGAATACAAACCCGTGCCTGCTGTGTTTTTCCATTAAAGACATTTTTCTTGTCTTTTAAGAGAAGAGATTTTCATTGCATCTGATAACTTAAGAATTTTTTCCATGATTCCTCTGTATTTTACAGAACGGAATAAATTGTCCTTCTTTGACATCTTCTCACTCATCGTTTCCAGAAGTATTTCACTTTGGATTTATGGAAATGCATTTCTATTTTTCAATTTGCACATCCCTGAAAATCTGTTGTTTGGCTTGGTCTAAACCTGTTGAGACATAGTGGGATGCCACCTCCCGTTCACTTAAGGATTCTGTGTCACTCATTCTGCAAAGGGGAGGCTGGAAGATGAGTCGCGGACCCTTTAAAAGCTGGTTTTCCCTCTGATGGTCAATGAGGAGGGGTGCTTCAGGGATGGAGATGTGTGATTTAAAGTGCTGAGCAGTGACCGTGAGAAACTTTCCATCATAGACTAGGTCTCTTTAGAATCTCAGTGAAACTCTAAACTCTAAACGTCACATCATGATCTTTCCTCCTTAGGGAAATTGAGAACAGTTGTAATTATGACATGATCAAATAAAGTGATTAATAATAGAGCCATCTGGAATGGCTCCAACAGGGGCACGCATTAAACAGCAACCAGAGTGATGACATCTGCATCTCACTAAACAGATGGTTTCCCGGTAGTGACAGGTGTGTGCTTGATTAGCTGGCAATGAGAATGCAGTGAACTTGGAAGACTGGGTGAGTAAGCGGTCCAGAGTTCCAACCCGTTTCATGTTATTGTGGACTGTACAGCAGTAAAGAGCCATTAAAAGGAAAGACTGCTATACCCGGAAGCCTGTAATCATCACCCACATTAGTAATTCTTTAAATTAAAAATGTTTTGGCGGCGAAAAATCAGTTAAGTAACATCCTATATCTGTTCTATAGCCCCTGCCTAAAAACTGCTTATGTGTGTATGTGTGTGTGTGTATTTATAGCCAGCCAACTTTTATTTTCACAAGTTTCTTCAACCAATGACTCCAGACTACTTAGCTATTTACAAACTTTCCTGAATTCGCCACCTGGGACTTCTGATCCCTGGAGGCTTCATCCCCATGCTCTTGCTCCTACTTAGTTGCTGCCTCTTCTAGCTGAGCTCCTGCTCACCTGCTCTTACAACAAGAGATAAGAGGTGACACTAGAAGATCTCTGGCTTTGAGCGAGGCATTTTCAGGACACTTTGTCACTTAATCGTCTCAATTTCCATTTCACCTTCACCGGTGAAGGCACTAAGGTCCAGAGATGGAAAGTCACTTGCTGAAGGCCATGCTGAGGGTGTTTGTCAGAGCCAGGGGCTGCCGCCACCTCCCTCTGTTTCCACCCGAGCTCTTCCCACTCTGCATTCAACATCCCAAGATCCTGTCACTGATCAAGTCACCTACTGAGGAGGGAATGTGTCTGTAAGAGTCTTATTGAAAAAGAGCAGTCTCCCTCTTTATGGACTATTTGTGCATATTCATAAAGAGAAAGTCAGCATGTATCATGCTTGTGAAAGAATGAACCTTTCAATGTCTCTAGCTCTGGGAAATATATAGAAATAGATATAAAGAAATGGATGTTGACAGAAACACCTGCCCTAGTAAAAAGGACTTCTATTCTCCTGGTAGGGACTTCTATATTTGGTGTATGGCAATTTAGTAGACATTTGGGAACCTCCAGATAGCATGAGGTGTCAATATTGGCATTCTTTTCTAAACCCTAGAATTACTGTGTCACGAGGCCGTGGGATGTATTGGAAAATGCCTTCTCCTGAGCTCTCAGATTCATTGAGAAAACTTCAGTGAAGAGAGTTTAAGGAATTCAGAGAAGACGAAGCCTAGCCTAATACTTTTCTTTCAATATAAAGATGTTGGATTTTGTGCACGAGGCATAGTCGTATTTCATTATCTACAAGCCAGCTTGACCTACAGTTGATTAAAATTATTATTTCCACAAGGAAATAATCTTCAGTGAGGGCTGAGGGAAGCTATTTGGGCGAAGGAATAATAAACATTCCTCTTGAGAATTCTTTCAAAAGTTGCATTTCAATTAAGATGGTATTGGATAACAAAAGCAGTTGAAGTGGAATTATGAATTTGAAGTACTTACCATCCAACACTACAACAACTCATTAAACCCCCGCTGGTAAAGATTACTTAACATTAACATCCGCAGAGACTTTTTGCCCCCCAAAGTCAGTGAAGGGAGCGCTGAGCCACAGAAAACCAGTCATAAAAGGCTCAGCAGTAACTTGGCTAAGGGCCCAGATGCGCTTCATCCACCATAAATTTTACTAGATAATCATAGTCAATTCTAAGCACTTTTTGAAAAATGCTCCTATTTTTCTGTCTCTGGGCACTAGATCTGCATCCAGTTCACCCAGTGAACCTTAGACTATTAAGAAAAAAATGTAACATCACTTTATTATGTCATTTCAGGATGTAATAGTGTTATATAAGAGCTTATCAGAAATTAACCCCTAATTTCGTAAATGCACCTGTCTACTCCATTACCTCTACGCATCTCAGAGGTAACACGAAGCAGTAGGACTCTGGGTCCAGCGCCTCCCAATACCACAGGTGCATTATCCCATTGGCCCCCTCTTGGTGAGTCACACTACCCAGTGGCCCAAGTTGGAGAAGTTTATGTCTTCTTGACTCTCTCTATCTCTTTATGTCTTCTTCTCTCTATATATCACTCTCTGTGCCATCTCTGAAAGCCCGTCAATGTCACCTCCATGATCTACTTTGAATTTGACTGCTTCTCAATACCTTCCCTCCACCAGTATAAGGCCCAAGCTTTATCAGCCCATGCATTGCCCTTGTGCAAGTTTTTAAAAGACATTCCTTTCTTAAGGTACAGCTACCTATGGGAACATGACTGTAATATATGGTTATATTATAGTCCCTGCCTATCTGCTGGAATGCTATTGTAATAAATATACAAGTCTGTAACACTCATGCCATGGATGGGGCCCCGGGACCAGCACTGATGTCTAGACTCTTGGTGTCTACCTGTCTTACTTCTCTTGCCCTCCTGCTACAGTAATTTTTTTCACAGAGCATTAAGAATAATCTTTTGAAAAGCATACATCAAGTCACATGCCTCCTCTGTTCATAGCCTTTCAATGGCTTCTGTTTACTCTCAGTAAAATCCAAACTCCCTTCTGTGGTCTGCAGAGTTCAGTAAGATCTTGCCCTAGCCCCACTCTCCAATCTTTCCTCCAGCCTCTTAGGCTGATATTTAAACAGTGCACATTGACAAGGCTTCATGACTGTTTGTCCTGACTGAAGGGTGCCCTGGCCATTAAGTATGTTAAATATCTACCCTGACTACCTCTTTTGACTCTGTCCATTTGGCTCTAGCCACGTGGGTTTTGCTGTTCCTGGAACATGCTGAGCTTGTTCCAATCTGTATTAGTTTTCTGGGGCTGCCTTCACAAATTGCCACAAACTGAGTGGCTCAAAAACTACAGAAGTTTAGTCTGTCATAGTTGTGGAGACCCGAAGTATACAGTCAGGTAGTGGGCAGGGTTGGTTCCTTCTGGAGACAAAGAGGGGGAACTTTTCATGGCTATCTCAGAGATTCTATGGCTGACAGCACCTTGGTACTCCTGACCCTTTAGTGCACTACTCTACTCTCTGCCCCTGTCACCACCAGGCCTTCACCCCTCTTCCCTCTAGGTCTGTATCCGAAAGGGATTTAGGCCCACCCTTAAATTCTTAATCTTAATCTGTAAGATTCTTATTTCAGGTAAGCTTGTATTCCCCAAAATATAATTACTGTTCAGACATATCTATCGGAGGGTTGCTCTTGGGCCCACCACACTGGATAAGAGCTTTGCCTCTGATGCTCCTACCCTGGATCTTTTTTACCTGGCAGCGGGGGACTGTTCCTCCACCATATCCCTGTCTCTTCAAGGAACAGTTCCTCAGAGAGGTTTTTCCAGAGTACCCTCTGAAAACAGCTTTCCCCTCTCTTCTGTCACTCTTGATTCTCTTATTTTGCTTTTATTTTTCTTTTTATGGCATGTTAACATCACCTGCCATATCATTGGGTATTATCAAATTTTTGTTTGTTGATTATTCTTCCCACTAGAATATAAGATCCATAAGGTCAAGAACTTTGTCTTCATCCCAGTAGTGCCTTAGAACAGGAATCAGAAAACTGTCGCACTGGCCAGATCTAACCTGCCACTTGTTTTTATAAAGTTTGACTGGAGCGCAGTAAGCCCATATGTCTCCATATCGTCTGTGGCTGCTTTCATGCTGTATCAGCAGTTGAATAGTCATGACAAGGACTGTGTAGCCCATAAAGCCTAAAATATGTACTCTCTAGTTAGTGCTTTCCAGAGAAGTGCATGTTCATGGCATATGTGCCTGAGTTATATATTCGTTGAATTCATATTGTAGAAAGTTATTTCTAAGCAGAGAAATTTAATTTGGTCTTAGGGCTGACACTGAAGAGAACGTGATCTGGGTTCTTTTATTTCCTGTTTCTAACTTAGAGTGATTCATAAATGCTAATTTGGGTGGTTAAAAGTGAAGGGGGAATTTTGTGAAGACAACATTAAAGAGGGCACATTTTAGATCACAAATTACTTTGAAGAGTGTGTCATCTTGTTTAATTTTCATAATGACCCAATTAAGTCAATATTATGCTCTCTGTTTCATAGAAGATAAAATGGGTTACACAGCTAGTGAGGGGTCAAAGCAGGACTCTGCTGGACTCTGAGGTCAGGTTTAAAGGTCTTCCCTTTGCTTCTCTTCCACAGCACGTGTCGTCTCCCACAGAGAGCAAAGCCAGGGACTTCACAGGCACCACTGCGTACTTCATCATGAAGTGTACTTCGGGCTTCCTAAGTTAAAAGTATTACCTTACGTATTTGTGTAAGATGTCAAGATTAAGGAGTATCAGCTACCTCAGAGCATAAACAGTACCGTATATTTCTTGTACCCTTACAACCTCTTGAAAAATGCAATGTACCACCGGAGGGAGAAAGATAAAAGAGGAAGAGAGCCAATACTTAGTAAATGTAATTGTATTCTAATACCCAATAGTATAAAAAGAAGGCCAAAGGCCTGAGCAACGTAAAATATTTTCCTGAAATTTCAAATGCTCATCCAGAAGATAAAATAATAGATGTGGTTTATTGATAAATTTTGATTCTTTGTATCATTAACTGTTTTTTAGGTTCTTTTAACATTGGCTTTAATAAAGTAATGTTAGCTGAGTGCAGTGGCTCGTGCCTGTAATCAAAGCATTTTGGGAAGCCAAGGTGGGAAAATTGCTTGAGCCCAAGAGTTTGAGAGCAGCCCAAGATCCTGTCTCTACAAAAAACCTTTTTAATTAGCTGGGTGTGGTGGGGCCCACCTGTAGTTCCAGTTGCTGGGAGGCTGAGGCAGGTAGATCACTTGAGCCTAGGAGTTTGAGGCTGCAGTGAGCTTTGATGACGCCACTGCACTCCAGCCTACATGACAGAGCAAGACTCTATCCCCCTCCAAAAAAAAAGAAAAGGAGTGTTAAAGGAAGTGAACATGGATATGGATATTTGAAAAAATAATTAGTGAACTTAATAAATTTTCCTAGAATATGGAGCAGAAAAACAGGATATGGAAGACAGAGTGAGGGATTTAATGTCTATATAAGTAAGAGTTTCAGGGAATAACAACATTAGTGAATACAGTGGAGACATAGATATGGCCAGGGAAAATACTAATTTCTAAAGTAAATAGAGTACTTAAAAACCAACAGATATAATAGGCTACCCATAAAGGAAAGTTAATTAAATAGCAAACAACAAATACAGTTTGACCATCATACGTGAGACAGTCTGCTGGCGTTTGTAAGGTAATTTCTGGAGTCATAAAGTATTCATTATTATGACTAAGACTTTGATTAGAAGGGTGCAAATATCACTAGTCACCTCATTCTAAAAAATAGCACGGCCAAACTCAATCCTTTCTTATTTTTATTTATTCATCCGGTACTTCTAGTTGACAAGCAGTTGGTGCTAGATGCTGGCCAAGGAAGATCAAAGAAGGTGTCTCAGTGGAAGAGACTTAGGGAGAGAGGAAGGGACATGATGGGTGGACGAATCAGCATATGCAAAAGCATCTTAATTTAATTCTTGTAGTCCTGGGCTTTGTTTGATGCATTTCTTCATCCCTGTGCTTTCAGTTTTATAGCCAGAAAGTGCAAAGGTGAAGGCTTTCCTGGTATTGTCAGTCAATCCAAGTTGTAGATGTATACCTCTTGATATCTAGATAAACTTTCCAAGGTTGTTTTATTATATGAAAAATGTGCAGAGTAGTGAAGTTACCATTACAATGAGAACCTTCAATTTTCACAATTTAGGCCATTTCTGAGCATTATGGCTTAAACCGTTCACATTGTATTAACAAGAAGTTTCATATTAGGGAATAGAAGCAGACTGTCTTTTATATTTATGGATAATACTTTTCTCCCTTATGGAAACAAAGGCACATGCATTATGGTTGCTGCTTGTCAGTAGAGATCAGAGATTTCCCTGATGACCTTTGTACTTTCTTACCAGATCCAACTTAGGATCAGCAGATCACTTTCTCCTTCTGGGGCTACAAGGAGGGGAGGATTGGATTGTTGGAGACACAGAGGCTGATGGTCGGTTTCTGTAAACACACATATGGGATGGAAGCTCCAGCCTCTCAATTATCCCTGGCCACACACTCTATTTTATTAGGGTAGAAAACTATGCAATATGCTTTTGGATTCACTCCACCAAAAGGAAACTATTTTAATTGAACTTAATACGTATTTGTTGACTACCTCTGATGTTTTTATGTTTGGAATATTTGCTAGGCACGATGCAAAACACACAGATTGAAATGTAGTCCCCACCCCCACATGCCCACACATTACAATCTATAGGAATAGTGGTCAATTTGATAAGAATTCAGCAACATAATATACACTTTAAAAAGTTCAAAGTCCTTTAAGAGTTTATAGGGAGAGATTTCAGGAAAAGATCTTAAGCAAATTCCTAGAAAAGAAACTGCTAAAGATAGCATTTTAAAGATAGACAGGATTTTTTACATGAAAATTTATTTAAATATATTAATCTTGAGTAAATTTAGCCTTAGTTATACAAAACTGTATTTTGAGTTTCAAATGTCTCCAATTACAATATTCTGCAAAACTCTTACTACCTTACATTATAGAAGACTTATTAAACAGCAATAATTGAAGGTCCATCTTTAAAATATCTAATAAAAGAAGGAAAGGGAAAATTTCCTCGTGAAATTCACTTCTAAACTCCATATCTAAAGCATTCTCCTAAGAATCTCTCCAGCTTCCATTGAGTGATTGTATTATCACTTAACTGGAGCAATGAAACCAAATGAGAGGAAACTCAAAATTACTTGAGAAGAGAAAGAAAAATGCTCTGTATTTCTGGATCATTAGGAGAGACTTTGTAAATAGTTATAACAAAAGGGCGGCACCTATGGCTCAAAGGAGTAGGGCACTGGCCCCATATGCCGGAGGTGGCAGGTTCAAACCTAGCCTCAGCCAAAAACTGCCAAAAAAAAAAAAAATAGACCAGCTAAAACCCTCCAAATAATGTGAACATTTATATAGCATATATCTATAAAACATTCTTCTAAGGATGATAATCCCATCATCTATTTGAGTTCTTATGTAATCATCAAAGAATATCAATAAAACTATAAAAGAAAAAATTAAAAATTATTTTTGGAGAAAGAAAACCAAACTTGCTGTGTTTCTGGATAATTTTAGTGGACCGTTAACAACGTGAGTATTGTAATTACTACCTACGAGCATACTTCATTTTATTGCATTTCACTTTATTGTGCTTCAGATATTGCAGTTTTTGCAAATTGAAGGTTGTGACAACTTTGTTTCAGGAAAGTCTGTTGGTACCATCTTTCCAACAGCATCTACTCACTTCCTGTCTACCTATCACATTTTGGTAATTCTAATAATATTTCTAACTTGTGCATTATTATTTTATCTGTTCTTGGATGAATTATGATCAGTGATCTTTGATGTTATTATTACCGTTGTTTAGGGCCACCACAAACCACAGCTATGTAAGATGGCAAACTTAATGGATAAATATTGTGTGTTGTAACTGCTCCATCAACCAACCCTTCTCCTTCCTTTCTCCCTCTCCCTGGGTCTCCCTATTCCCTAACACACAATAATATTGAGATTAGGCCAATTAACAACACTACAATGGCCTGTAAGTATTCAAGTTAAGGTGGGATCACATGTCTCTCATTTTATTTATTTATTTTTATTTATTTTTTTGTCTCTCACTTTAAGCCAAAAGCTTAGAAATGATTAAGCTTAACCAAGGAAGGCATATTGAAAGCCAAGAGAGGCCAAGAAGTAGGCTCCTGCGCCAATTTCCTAAGCTGCAAATGCAAAAGAAAAGTCCTTGAAGGAAATTGAAAGTGCTGCACCAGTGCACATGCAAATGGTAAGAAAGGGAAGCAGCCTTATTATCGGTATGTAGAAAGTCTGAGTGATCTGGGTAGATCAAACCAGCCATAATAGTCACTCAAGCCAAAGCTTAATCCAGAGCAAGGCCCTAACCGTCTTCAATTCTATGAATGGTGAATAACATGAGGAGGCTAAAGAAGGAAAGTTGGAAGTTAGCAGAGAGAGAAGTTAGCACAAGATTTTAAGAAAAGAAGCCATCGTCATAACATAGAAGTGAAAAATGAAGCAGCAGGAACTAATGATGTAGAACCCACAGCAAATTATGCAGAAAATCTAGCTAAGATCATGGATGAAGGAGGCCACACTAAACAGCCTTCACTGGAAGATGACTGTAGGTCTTTCATAACTAGAGAGAATCAGTCAATGCCTGGCTTCAATGGAGAGAAGTAGTTAATGCCTGGCTTCAAAGCTTCAAAGGACGGCCTGACTCTCTTGTTAGTGGCTAATGCAGCTGGTGACTTTAAGGTGAAGGCATTTTTTACGTCTCATTGAGAAAATCCAACAGCCCTTAAGAATTATGCTAAATCTACTGCTGTAGAAGTGGAACAACAAAGTTTGGATGACAGCACATCTGCTTACAACATATGCATATTTACTGAATATTTGAGACCTACTGCTCAGGCGAAAAGTTTTCTTCCATGATACTACTGTGCATTGAGAATGCAGCTTGTCGCCCAAGAACACTGGTGGAGATATACAAGGAGTTTAACATTGTTTTCATGTCTCCTAACATAACACTATTCTGCAGCCGGTGATCAAGGAATAATTTCAATTTCCAAGTCCTTTTATAAGGCCTTATCTACCATAGATAGTGATTCCTGTGATGGACATAGTGCATTGAAAACCTTCTGGAAAGGATTTGCCATTTGCCATTCTGGATCTAAGAATCATGATTCATGGGAGTAGGTAAAAAATAGCCAGTTTGACAGGAGTTTGGAAGAAGTTGATTCTAACCCTCATAGATGACTTTGAGAGGTTCAAGACTTCCACAGAGGAAGCAACTGCAGATGTGGTAGAAGTAGCATCAGAAGTAAATGGATCAATAAACTGTGGTATAGGTACATCACAGAATATTATGCAGACCTAAAGAAAGATGGAAGACTTTACCTCCCTCATGTTTACATGGATGGAGCTGGAAAATGTTCTTCTTAGTAAAGTATCTCAAGAATGGAAGAAAAGTATCCAATGTACACAGCCCTAATTTGAAACTAATTTATAGTTTTCATAGGAAAGATATAACCTAATTACAGCCTTAGAATATGGGGAGTGGGGAGGGAGAAGGGAGGGGAGGTGGGTGGAGGGAGGGTGATTGGTGGGGTCACCTCTATGGTTTATCTTATAAGGGTACAAGTGAATCTTTCTAAGAACAGAGTATGAATGTCTTAATAACTAAGAAAATGACATGAAGGCTATGTTAACCAATTTGATGAGAGTATTTCAAATATGAAAACACCACACTGTACCCCATGATTGCATTAATGTACACAGCTATGATTTAATAAAAAAAAAAAAGTAAAATTAGAAGTGGAGTTGGAAGATGGGACTGAATTTCTGCAAGCTCATGATCAGACTTGGATAGATGAAGTTGCTTGGATGAGCAAAGACAAGTGCTTCTGGAAATGGAATCTACTCCTGATGAAGATGCCATGAATGTTGAAATAAAAACAAAGGATTTAGATATCACATCAGCTTACTTGAGAATGCAGGGGCAGGATTCAAGAGGACTAACTCTAACTTTGAAAGAAGTTCTACTGTGGGTAAAATGCTCTCAACAGCGTTACATGCTACAGAGAAATCTTTGGTGAGAGGAAAAGCCAATCAATGTGACAAACTTTATTGTCTTATTTTAAGAAATTGCCACAGCCACGCCAAGGTTCAGCAGCCACTGTCCTGATCATTCAGCATTCATCAACAATGAAGCAAGACCCTCTCCCAACATTACCACTCAATGAAGGCTCAGAGATCATTAGCATTTGTTAGCAAAAAAGTGTTTTTAAATTAAAGGCTGTACATATTTTAGACAAAATGCCATTCCTTACTTAATAGACTACAGTGTCATGAAAACATAACTTTTGTAGCCACTGGGAAACCAGAAACTGTGTGACTCATTTCACTGCAATATACACTTTAGTGGAGTGGTCAGGAACTTAGCCCCAAATATCTCCGAGGTATGCCTGTAAATTAAATGGACACAATTAACCTATGACATTCACATTTCAATAATCTACAATTATAAAGCTTCACACCAAGAATTATAATTTTATCATGCTTCTGTTTGAGCCATTGTATAATTACTCAATAGCAGTATAACTAATAGAGAAAACATCAGAATTATATTAGTCTCACACCTTCTGAAGAAGGCTTATTAAGTGGGTTCACTTGAAAGAGGGCTTACTTCTGTCTTCCTGTCATATGGAGGAGATACGCAATCCAGAGCTTGATGTAGGGACATTTCGTACTGCCAATAGAGGGTGTGTTGGACCAGGCAAGTCCTTGGGTGCAGAGAGAGAATTCCTAGAGAGATGCTTTCAAGAATAGGGGAAGGAGGTAAAGTCTTCATTTTTTTTAATGCTGCATAATATTCCATGGTATAGGTATACCAGAATTTATTAATCCATTCATGTATTTATGATCTATGTACAAATGACTTAATAAAAAAAAAGAATAGGGGAAGGAAAGAGGTTTATTTAAGGAAGAGCCTGGGAGCCCTCAGGACCATCTGACCTCTGATGAGACCACCAAGTAGAGGGGAGGACCAGCCACCACTGGTTCATCCCTCCTCTCCGCCCATTCAGGTGAGAGGGTTGAGTCAAAAGAAGGTCCTGGGTATCTGTCTGTGCTGGGACAAGAGAAGTTTTTCAGAGCCCTTTGGAAGAGAGAGGTGGCCTGAGGGAGGAATCCTGCTTTAGAGTCCTGACTCCAGAGAGGTGGCATCTGGCTCACCTGGCTTTCTGTGCCTCACACCCAGATGCTCTTTCTTCTAAGGAAGAATCCAGATGATTCCCTAGTAGTCCTCACAAGCCTCTAGCAAATACTGCATTCCCAATATCAGGGACATAAATATACTTTTCAAAATGTTTAAATTCTTCCACAGTAAATTTTGTCTGATAAATGCCTCCTCTCTTCGGTTATTGAGATTTCTGTCAACCGTCAGAGCTCTCAAGCTATTACCATGAGCTTGTCTTTCATGGGAAATAAGCTGGCTTTGATAACAGTGATTTATCAAGTCACATTTTGGGGAAGAATTTTGGCTTGTATTTTACACATGTCCAGCATTTCACATGCATCACTGATTTTGTCATCAGCTTTGATAGATTCGCCTCTATTTTTATGAGTTAAAGTTGTTCTAAATTTGATAGTTGATCAATACCCACCATCCTCAGTATATGGGGCTGGTTCCCTACTCACTGAGCCACAGGCACCACCCAAAATTTATTTCAGGTTTTTTTTTAAATAGTTTAGAAAGGAACTAAAGTTTCTACTGGAGTTTTGCATCTCCCTGTCCAACTGTTTTTTGTTCTAGCTACAGGAACACTTTCTCAGTTTGGAAATTTCTAAAATGATATTTAAGCACATTGATTATTTCCTTTGGTTAATTTTAGTGTATATTTGACTTCTTTTTTTTTTCTTCCTTAAATAGGTATTTGACTCAGCCATATCAATCTTGAAAACGTCTTTTGAATTCTGTTCCAAGGGTGGGGCCTGTGGCTCAAAGGAGTAGGGCACTAACCCAATATGTCAGTGTGGCAGGTTCAAACCCAGCCCTGGGCCAAAAAAACCTGAATTCTGTTCCAAGAGATGTCCATTCTCTGACTTGGATTATCCATTCCCACATTCTCACCATCCACGTGGTCTTCTCCAGGAACAGGGACTCAGTCTCTTATCCTTAGGAAGAGATCATCCAGAGACTTCATTTGACTTTGTCATTTCAACTTGCCCCATGGATACTTTAGGATTTTGTGCCATTTTCATTTTTTTCTGTTCCTCATCCATTTATGAAAGTGGCTTTATACTTCCTTGAAGAGTGGAATTTTTATATAAAATAACTTTTAGTATTATCTGAAAGTTGCCTTTCATTCTTCTGATGTGTTTTTAAAAGCTATTGCAGTTGTAGCTAATTGAAATTGAATGTGTGTTTACATCTTGTAATACGACGAGTGAATCTTTTTTATAATGTCAAGCATGAGCTCAACTTGTTCTAAATGTTTAGATTTCTCTTCTCACAGACGAAATCTCCATTTTAAACCCAAACAGAGATCTGGAACCTTAAAGCTTTTCCATTAACGCCCTCCAGAGTTTTTTGTCTTCCTTATTTGTTTGTTTTCTGACACTTTGTTCTTGAATCTGGCTTCTGTTAAGCTTGATTTAAGGCCTTCAATTTCTTTTTCAATGAAGCTAAGCCTTTTAAGAATTAGATAAGAGTTAAAAATTAGCCATGCCTTTTCCCTAAAGGTTGAAATTCCAGTAGCCAGTTCTTTGTCCTGCTTTTATAGACTTTTCATGCTTAAAAAAATCCTGCCATGACTATCAAGACCACCACTCACATAGCAATCCGTGGGCTCTGGACCAGGTCTAAGGGGCCTGGTCGCATGAGTGCACATATCCAGGGCAGTCACAGTTCAGAGCATCATGACTATTTTTAGGTCCTCTGTGACTCCTGAGCAGGATCTTGATGGTCACAACAGACTGCAGAGGACACTGATGAGCATTCCACCCCGAACCCAAGCAATGTAAGGCAACCAGCACGTAGCTCAGCAGAGGGAGGAGGGTGGACAGTTACTCTCAGCCTTCCTCACATCATGAAATACACAGGTGATAATAACACTTCATGACACTGGGAGTTATGAACCGAGGCTACTGGAAGATAGGAATGATGGTCTGGATCTCCAGACACCCCAGGCCCTGCCTGACTGCCCAAGAACTAAGGACATCAGTTATACACCATAACCCATTCAGGATGACCCTGGCCAGATACAGTGCTCTGTATTTTCTTGAATGAACATTTTATTCTGCATTGCTGGGATGTCATGCTACCCACAGAGGTCACAGAAGACTCTCAGCTCCTCCTTGGTCTGTGTCTGGCTAGCCCTGTGTCTGGCTAGCCCTGACTAGCAAGGGGATGGGTCCCAGGGGGATAATGGAACGTTTTAACTTTTTTCACTAATTTCACCTTTAAAAAATGAGGACGAAGAAAGGGGATTTTTGTAGTCTGTGCATTTTAAGAATGTGTTGTCCAACTGTGAGCAAGGAAACACAATTTTCAGACTCTTTCATCCGGTGAAATGTTGGGAGACATGAAATCTTCAGGGCTGTGATGTTCAGCATGACCATCTCTTAGGCAGTGTCAAGAGGCCCCCTGAGCTCCTCTCCAGTGTGGAGGCTGTCCCTGGGCATGAAATATCTACCAGCATTTATTTATGAGACACCTCTATACTCTAGCTGAGAATCAATTGCTTCACATGACTTAGCCCGTAACAGCATTGTGAAGTAAGTACTTCTATTTTCTGCTCTTGTAGATGCATTGAAGTAGGCTTTCAAAGGTTCTACAACCTGCCTAAGGTTCACACAACTACTAGCCCCTTGATTCCAACACAATTTTTTCTAATGTAAGACCTGGCAGAATTAAAGTGAGGAAGTATTTCAAGTAACAATGAGTAGGGTGCTTTGGCTGACCACGGGATATATGTTGGATGGCATCAGAGAATAATGGGAAGGCAATTTGGAGTCATTACTTGTAGAAGATCTTGGACAGCAGAGTGAAAAAAAAATTCTTCTTAATTCTTCAGGCCAGGGTTGTTGGGTACTGCTGTACTAGGCCCTGAGGTTTCTGAATGTACGTGTGCTGTGGAGGGTGTTGACATGGGGGTGGGCACAGGCCAGTCAGTGGGTTTCTAAGCTTCCATCCTCACCCTTTGTGAAGTAGAGCAATGCCCTTCTGTCTATATTATCTAGAATAACATATATTTTCAAGAATGCATTCTGTTGCTTAAATATAAAGATTTAACCACTGTTTGGCACAATGAAAAGTCAGTGGAGCTATTTGAGAGGACAGTGACATGACACCGGATGGGCTAGGCAAGGTACAGGTATTTATAGTAAGATAAATGGCGTGGGGAGTTAGAGCAAAGGTAAGGCAATAAAAAGGATGCTTTTACACTGATAAAATAATAGCTTTCACATTTATGCATTTTGTCATTAATTTTATAAGCAAAGACCCCAAATATTTGTGAGTATTACTTCCAAAAGGTGCTGCAGTTTGTCAATTTGTCAATGGAACATCATTGCCCCCTGATGGATTTTCTTTCCATATATAAATAGTCCTTCTTTCTTCCAGTGAGGCCCTGCCTTAAGTGAAGTTCTCTTTCAGTGCAGAATTTGAATCACTTTAATTTTTCACTATGCTTCAGTTTTCTGATTTAGATTAGAACAAAAGGAGGAATTTGTCCTCACTGTAGGAATTATGGGATTCACCTGGGAGTTCAGAGTCATGAGTTCCCAGGTGATAAGGATGAGACTTGCTGGTCTCTTGTTCTGTTGGCCATCTTGTGCCAGTTCAGCCCCTTGCTCTGTTACTCTGAAGCTTACTCCCAGGTATTATGATATTCCATGCATGGCCAGCCCAAGGGTTAGGTAAAGACCAAGTGTCAGTATCTGAGGAAGGAAGAGTTCTCCTGCATTTTATTCAAATGGCAAATCTGAGATTGAACCAGCAGGCATCTGTTTCTGGGTTTGAGAATAAAGTGCCATGAGCCCAACCAGAGATAGTGTCCACAAACACCTGTCACTTCTCGCACCATAGCTCTGACAGTTTCCATTATCCCTGATATGATTGATGGCCTGTGGCCCAGGGTCAACATAAAATGCCACCTATATCAAACAAAGCCCTTTTAAGTCACAGGGATCTCTGCTATAGACTCTGTTGTTTCAGGTGAAAGACTACCCTTTCTGATTTGGAGTATAGAAAACATGGCTTTCATCGTAACATTGGCTCATGGAGCAAATCTTTATTGCATGCCTGTTACATGCCAGGCACTGTCCTAGGTAGTAAGGATACAACAAGGAGCAAAACAAAGAGCCCTGCCCGCCTGGTTCTGCTCTCCAGTGGGGAAAAGTTGCCAAAATAAATAAATAAAGTTATAGCCCTTTACAATAGAAAACAACAACTGCTGTGGAAAAAAAGAATAACACATGGGAGACAAAACACAAGGAGCCAGGTCTGGCATCATTGAGGGATTATAAATTTAAGTAGGGTTGTCAGGGAAGGCTGTGGGAGTGAATCAGGTCAACACAGGCTGCGGGACCAGCAAAGTCAAAAGCTGAGACAGGAGAATGCCCACAGTGTCCAGGAGGAGGAGAGACCGCAGCGCTGAGAGCTGAGGAGGATGGCCGAGGAGGCCCCGGGAGAGGATGTGGGAGTGAAGAGCTGTGTGGGCCCTTGTTTGCACTGGCAGACCCAGCGTGTGAGCTGGGAAGCCTCCAGGGGTATTTATTGATGAGGGAGATGTGCTTGCCATGATCTTCCTTCGAATATGATCACTTGAGGGGCTGTACTCGGAACAGGATGGAGCAGGGAGGTCTGTCACTTGGCACTTGCAATAGTCCACACAGGGCCCCAGTGGTTCCAGGAGAGATGGTGAGAAGTGAACGGCTGCCGTGTGCGGCTTGACTGGGAGAAAACAAAGATGTCGCCTAGGCCTTTAGCTGAAATAACAGGGAGAATGGAGATGTCATCTACTGAGGTGGGAAGTCCGCAGGGGGAGCACTGGGGGAGGAAAGAACAGAGAAAGCCAGACAGATACCTGCTGCCTCTCCTTCCTGTTGCCACTAAAAAAGTGAAAGAAAAATGGTGTAAAAAATACGATTTAAAAATTTATATATCAAATTCCCCAGTAGAGACTTTTTTTTTTTTAATTTTATTGAATGGTAACTATGTACATTAATGCACTTCTGGGGTACAGTGTGGGGTTTTCGCATGCAATCCGAAATACTTCCATCAAACTGATCAACACAGCCTTCATGTCATTTTCTCAGTTAT
>CAUYQV010137396.1:0-75257 GCA_963574575.1 Galagoides demidoff
ATGTGACCACCACTTTAACCAAATGATCAAACTTAACATCTCATCTCAAATAGTTACACAACTGCTTTGAAATGATATGCCTAACAGGATGCAATATTAACAGAAAATCAACTCTGAAGAATATTTGCCAAAACTTTAAACTGAATTGAATCAAGTCTTTAGAGCTGACTTCCAAGGTAGGGAAAAATATAAAACAAAAGACATAAATTAAACAACATCATAAGAAAGCAATCAGAAAAATTCAGAGTGGAGGATCATTCTACAAGACAATTGGATTCATCTCTTCAAAAGGTCAGTGTTATTGTTTTAAAAAGAGGAAGGCTATTCTAGAATAAGAGAGATTGAAAATATTTAACCAAACATGATATATAAGGGTTGATTGAATTTTTAAAAGATACCTAAAACATTCTAAGAAAAAATTTAATATGGAATATCAGGTGAAATTACATGATTGCTGTTAACATTATGAGTGTGACGATGACACTACATTTATGTAGGAGAATGTCTGTGTTTTTAGGAGAAGCATGCTGAAGTACTGAAGGATGAGTTGTGATATCTACAACTTACTTTCAAAAACCTGTATATAATTAAGCAAGTATGGCCAAGTGTGAGAAAATGCTTGATTCTAGGTGGTAGGTATGGAGTGTACGCTGTAATATTGGTTCAGCCTTATGCTTTGTTTGAAAATGGTAATAATTTTAAAAGGGAAAAATATATTCAAGACCAAACAACATGCATTTTTAAGAAAAAATACCTATGGGTAAAGAGAAATGAGGACGAGGAATGAGGATATAAGAGAAATACAAATTGCAAACCACTGAAGGAGCCTAGCACAATTAATGAGGATTACAGTTGACTTGACACTCTACACCTGAAAAAAGAAAGACACCTTCCAGCCACCTAAGGGAGTCCCTTCCCTGGCAGCTAAGAGGGCAGAGTTGGTGAGAGTGAAAAGTTGGACACAGGAAGATGCGGTGGCAGGCTGACTACCCACAGTGCTCACAATACAAGTCAGGTCCACATGCTTTCAAATCCACTTGGTAATGGAGAGTCATCCTCTTAGGTAATGAAGGCCTTACGTCATTTGATTTACAGCTTCTTTCACAATGGGAGATTTGTTCAATAATCCCTCAGATTGTAGCTAAATCCCCAAGGATGTATATATCTTCTTCTCTGTAGTCAATGCCCCAGCTCAAACATCTCCACCTCCCTCCAGGTATGTAACTATAAAAACAGCAGAATAAAAAGCACGGCCAGGAAATGCCCCTCCAACACAACTTGATGACACATAGTCAAGAGACTATCATTTCTCAGGAATTCTGGGAGGAACATGTGGAGAATTCCAACAGAGTGGAAGCTTCCCAAGAGCAGGAAACACATCTTCTTGTATCTGAACACCTAGCCCAATTTGACCCAATTTGAGAACATGACAGGGCCTCCATATGTACTTGTCAACTGAATAAGCAGATAAATGAATGGTCCGTCAAGCAATGCATAAGTGATTCAGACAACAAAGGAAAGAAAAATTAGTAGGAAGACCAGGAAACCTTTTCCTTAAGATGGATGAGCAAATGTTTTGAGTAGCAAACAAGAAACATGAAACATCGTGGCTGACACCTGTGTCTACCCATTTGTTTTTGGTGGGTTAAAACAATTTGGGGGCAAATATCATCAATGGAAAGAATGTTGTCTGTGTAAGTGAGACACAAAAAAGAGACTAGAAACAAATTGTTTATTTGTGCTAGAAACCAAAGTGTTGCACTATGAATATCCAAGGCTGAGGATTCTTAAAATTCTGTTAAGACTATTCCCTGACATTTCTAATAGTAACAATCCCTGTCCCAGGTTTTCTCAACCCTGAGGGTTTCCATTTCACCCTGAGAAGCATCACAAAATTCTTCCTTAACTTCTTCAAACAATTTTAATTCACTACAAAGAAGGTGGTAATGGAGAAGATGGGGATGTTCTGAAGTCAAAGAAGCGATGATCACTCTCTAGACCTGTTCAAAACTCCTCTCTAGTCTAGACAAACAGTTGTTTCTGAAAATGCTACACTCTCCAAATTCAGAAATGCAGAGCAGCAGGGTTTCTACTGGGGTGAGTCTTCCCTTCTCCAAGCACAACAGTGGTATGTCTTGCTGGATGAGGGAAGCCAAGTTCGTTGGGGCTGGCACAAAGCAAATATTTTTGCCTGGCTTGAATTATTTTATATAACTGAAAACATTGCTCTGATGGCCAATGCCACAAGGCACCGTGCAACGAATTCAAAGAAAGTCAAGGGTTATGATCTAAACTTCAAAGCCAACCCAAGTAGCTGATCAAAAGAGGCAGTTGCTCATTTTTTTTTCTTTTTCTTTTTTTTTTTTTTTTTTGGCAGTTTTTGTCTGGGGCTAGGTTTGTACCTGCCACCTCAGGTATATAGGGCCGGTGCCCTACTCTTTGGAGCCACAGGTGCTGTCCTACAGTTGCTGATTTTTTTTAAAGTAGAAAATGAAATAGAGATTCTAAGTCCACCCCAATCTCATTCACACCCACTACTGTGAGTAAACTCCCTTCTAAGCTTTCAAAGGGATCCATCTGCCCAGCTTCCATCTTCACAGGTTTGTTGTGCAATGACAAACTCATGTAATTTCTTGTACCTACCCCAGTATTTCAATTAGAGCCTGAATGCCCGGTAGGTTTTAACATTCTAGGACATGCGTTCTTGATGGGGGCAAAAACTGGATCTTGAAAGATGAAAAAAATCTTACTGTTTTATGTAGAAAGCACAAATATGCATATAGCACATGAACAGATATACAAAGTACAGATGCTCCTTGATTGACAATGGGATTAAACCCATTGTACATTGAAAATGTCATAAACCAAAAAGCATCTAGTTAAGTCCCAGTTAATCCATCATAAGGTTAATAAATCACAAATCAAAACATCTGAACCATGTCAGATGTTCCTTAATTTACAATGGGATAGGATGGATGGAGGGAGGGTGATTGGTGGGACCACGCCTATGGTTCATCTTACAAGGGTACATGTGAATCTTTCTAAATGCAGAATATAAATGTCTTAACACATAACTAAGAAAATGACATGAAGGCTATGTTTACCAGTTTGATGGAAATATTTCAGATTGTATATAGAACCAGCACACTGTACCCCATGACTGCATTAATGTGCACAGCTATAATTTAATAAAAAAAAATTACAATGGGATTATGTCCAAATAAACTCATCATAAAGTTGAAAAATCATAAATCAGACCATCATAAGTCAAAGACCATCTGTATGTCTATGTTACTAAAATTTCATGATGGGGGAGATTACAAAAAACATCTGAAATGTTCCTTAAAAGGTGATAATGAAAAAAAATTGAGAAATACAGCCCAAGGGCAAGGCTAAATTGACAACTGCTAGCTTATGATTTAGTTCTAACCTCTTCCACCACTACCCCACAAGGCAGGTTGGTGAGAGTTTATGGGGGTCGAGTACATCAGTATTCACTTTGTCACCATTAGTAGAGTGCTGTGGCATCACAGCTCACAGCAACCTCCAGCTCTTGGGCTTAGGCAATTCTGTTGCTTCAGCCTCCCAAGTAGCTGGGACTACAAGTACCCACCACAACACCCAGCTATTTTTTTGTTGCAGTTTGGCTGGGGTCAGATTTGAACCCGCCACCCTCAGTATATGGGGCTGGCGCCCTACCTGCTGAGCCACAGGCATTGCCCAGCTTTACAGTATGTTTTAATTCTGCCTGCTTAATATCCCATGTCTAAGAAGAGAACTCTGAAGAAATAAAAAAAAACAGATTTTTTAATAAGGACTAGGAATTGCAATATTATCTTGTTTCTGCTAAAGACAAGACAATTTTCTTGCTTTGTGATACTGCAGTATCAAAATTAAAGAAATTCAATGGTCATCAGCACCATAACACTCTTAGGGACCATATATATTTTAAATTAGAGGAAGAGGCATGAAAGATTGTATTGCAGAAATTAAAAGATGAAAAGCAAAAACAAAGACAATTATTTCAAGCAGCAATAAAATCTGGAAATAATGCCACTGGAAGCAATTTATAAAATAGGTTAGATACTTGGTGGGGGTGGGCTAGGGTGGGTAGGGAAGGAAACCATGCAGTGATTAGAAATTGTGAAAGAATGGATTGGGGAAGTTGTGGTGCTTAGACACCAATAACATGATATCAACCCCTGATAACTGATGACACCAACTCTGCAGATTTTAAACTTCATTGAGGCCGTAACAGAAGATTTTCTTTGCTATAAAGAGTTACCCACTTTGGGAGCTCTTGTGAACAGAACACAGAAAACAGCTATTTTCAACAACTTTCAAGATAGATGCCATAAAATTGGACTGCATATGGTAAATTTAGTGAGCGCATGTACAGACAGTGCACCTTCCATGACAGGAAAACATGAAGGGCTTATTGCACTGATAAAAGAAAGTATTAACAAATCCAGACGCTCTTACTTCCTTCAATTGTATCTTGCATCAGCAAAATTTCTATGCAAAAGCTCCTATTTTAAGTGATGCTTTTGCAACAAGTTATAAGTACTATTACTGTATTTAGGCAAATGCACACAGCACCTTCAGTTTTGTATCATGCTAAAGTTGAAGGATGAATTATTCAGTGTAGATTTGCCATATCATTCTAAAGTGCACTGGCTCTCATGGGGACAGGTGTTAGCCAAAATTTTTATCTCTCTGAGAAAGATAGTTAAATTGTACAAAGAATAGAATCAGCAATGTGAATTATTGAAAGAAGATTTCTATAGAAATGCAGCATTTCTGTGTGATATCACGTCAATAAAAATAACCTGAATATGTCTTTGCAAGGGAAAACTAAGTCTCTATAAGATATGTGGCAAAAAATACAAGCATTTTGAAAAGAGCTATGTTTTTAAACATACTTTTTCTTCTAAAGAAAATTTCAGATGAATACTTTTCCCAGTTAGCAAAGATCATTGATGAACAGAGTAATATGATGTGATTCTTTTGAAGAATACACAGTCGTTAAAGGCCTATTAACTTTAGAATACAAAAAAAATTCACTGATTTGAATCATGACATTACAATCAAATTAGCATTTCAGCCTCACCTAGTTGATTATCACCAAGGCACCTGAATCACTACAGGTGGAATTGGCTGAGCACTCAGTAGATGGCATTTTAAAGTCATTGTTTGATGCTAAGAATGATCCTATGGAAATATGGAAAAAATGCAAGTAGAATACTCTTACCTTCAGGAACACACCTAAAAAATGCTTTCTTGCTTTTTAACCACTCAGTGCTATGAATCTACATTCTCCTACCTAACCCAAATCAAGACACCCATAAGGTCACAAGTGACTGATGCCCATCTAGAGGATCAGTTGAAACTACAGACTTCCATGCTGCAACCAAATATTCAAATGCTTTCCAACAAAAAGCAGACACAACAAAATCCTTAAAAGGTTAGCTAACTTTAAAATTAACAAGTCATTTTCATTTTTTGAAATCATTAAATACATAGTAGTTAGGTTATTTTTAAATAGTGTACATTAATAAGAATATCTTCTTGAATTTTCTTGAATGCAGACTTATTTGATTACAGCTAAATCAATGCAGCCTTTCAACATGAAAAGGTTCTTCCCCCGCCCCTGCCCCGAACCAAATCACCACCTGAACTGCTCCAACTGAAGCAGACAGGGCCCCTCCACTGGCATCTCTCCAGTTTGGTTAGGGTTGGGCCTAGACCCTGTCAAAGTAAGGTCTCCAAATTGCTTTGACTATAGTTGGTCACAGAAGAATTTCTTCTACTTGTGTTTGATGTGGGGCAACCCATAACCTCCTCTTATGCCCTCCCACAGTGGGTAAACAAGAATTAACTGTCCACAGAAATTTGAAGGCACCAACTGACAGCTCTCCTAATGTCTTAAGGCCAGGTAGGAAAGGGAGTGGAGCTGGGAATGTGATTCACATGAATCTTAAGAGTGTGTTATGCAGAGGCTACAAAAGATATTACAAACCAGCACATAAAGCCAGAACTGCCTTCGAAGTCTAGCAGACTACAGGTGAGCCCTGAAATGAGCTAAATGTGTGATGTATCGTTTGATGAAAAAACAGTGGTATAACATGTTATTGATCTTGCCTGTTAGAAAGGAAGTTGAATTCTTATGGCGACATTTGTATCTATTTAGAAGTAAATAATGATCAGGCTAAGGGGATAATTTAAACTTAATTGATGGGGGAGGAAGAAGTATCAATTTGGCCCAGATGGGTTAGATTATGCTACAATAATAAACAACCTTAATATCTAAAAAATAAAGAAGGATGGGCATATCTCTGAATAGCCCTAGTCTTGGCCACAGAAAAGTTCAGTAGACTTGTTTGCTTCTTTGATTCCATGTGTTTGAAACAATAGAGCACTAACATAGAAACAAAATTTTCTGAGCTAAATTTCTAGGAAAGGACAGGAAGTGGAGGAAGGAGGTTCCCACTTTCCCAACTGAGATGGTGGACTCCTGCCCTGAAGCTTCCATTTTCTGTGGGCCAAGCCCAGGCAGAGCCTAAGTCCCTGTTAAGGAAAGTCCTGGTAGGGAGGGAACTGTACATTCTGCTTGGATTTTGAGAGGTCTGGAAGGTCCAATTAACAAATGACTAATGTAGTTACTTATTTGGTCAGTTTTTTGAAAACATGTTTTGAATGCTTCCTATATGGTAGGCACTGTAATAGTGTGGCAGGAACATAATGAGTAATTACAACACATGGGTTTAGTGATTCTGATTGAAGATAACCACAGGATGCTTCCTAGTTCTGGGATGACCCAGCACTCAACAAGTGCCTGAGACAAAACAGATGCTCACTAAGTATCTGTTATTGATGGTGGTGGTGGTTTAACCATTGCTTGCTCTAACTTGAGGGCTGTGTTTTCTTTCATCTCCACTGTGATGGGCAGAGGCAGAGCTCCCATACTACCGTGCTATGACAGTCAGGCACTTTTCTCTGCCAGAACATTGACTCCATCACAGGTATCCCACACAGTGACATGCCCTCTGATAACTTTCTGTTTTCTTCCAACCTTTGGAATGCTGGGTCAGCGACTGGATGTGTACTTTTTCCTCATAGGGCTTGGCAGATGACCACAGGGGACAACTGACAAAATTATGTGGTCTCCTGCCCCTGGTCAGACTTTGCAAAAGTCCCTAAAATGCCTCCATCTCTTCACAGTCCACGAAGAGTTCATCCCTCGCTAGGATTTGGACATCGTGTGTTCCCAGATCTCCAAAGTCTTTTTTAAGAAGATTTTTTAAAGTTGATTTATGTTTGTCTCCATGTTCTAGTGGGAGCAATGGTCTGTCCCAACCATCCACTCTAATGAGAACGAACACTTTGTAAAAGTAGGTGTCCTCCTTGATTAGGTTCATATGGTGGCAATGACACTAGCTGTCCTTCCATATCTCCTGATGATTTTGTTTGGATGTCATTTGGAATTTTCTTTCAGGTACTTTAGCCAAAAATCCAAATGCTGTTGGTGGATATTACCTGCAGATGTGTTTACTTTGACCTGTACTCTGTGTGTATATATATATATTTAATTTGATTTTTTGGCCAGTATTTAAAAATTGGAAGCTTTTACATAAAGGTCTCTATGTCTACCCTGTGGAGAGCAGCCTCTGACAGCATTGGTCTTGGCCTCCTGCACAGCCATGGTGGCCTGGAGTGTAGAAGTGGCCCAGCCCTTCCAACAGGTTCGAGCACTCCCATCACCCACCTGTAGGCACATGGGGCTGCATCTGGTCACATAATGAATAAGTCAGAGCCATTGTTACAGAAGGCTCCACGATGGTATCCTATCGCACTTAGGATATCCATACTGTGACCTAAAGACCCTTCGTGCTCCACCTCCAGACCCCTCTGACTCTCCTCCCACTCCCCTGACTCGCTCTGCTTGCCTGCCTGCTGTTCCTCAGAGAAGCCTGATGTGCTCCTCCCTCAGGCTTTGCCTGTTCCTCTGTCTTTTAATTCCTCCCCAGATAGCCGCATGGCTCAGTTTGGAACTTTACTCGTGTCTCAAGTCGACACCACCTGTTAGAGAGGATTTTCCCGGCCATCCTACCTGTGAGAGCACCGCTCGCCAACTGTTCCCTTCCCCAACTTTACTTTTGCAGTGCTTACCTCTGTCTGGCATTTTAGGGTCTATCTGCTAGTTTACCCATCCTTGTCAGTCATCACCACTAGGAAGTCGGCCCTAGGAAGGCAGAGACTCTTCTTGGGTTTTTTTTTGGGGGGGGGTGTTTATTGCAGCCCCCTAGCTGCTGCGTCAGAGCCTGGGATATACATTTTGCCAAATCGGTGGGTGAACGAACGCTGTTCTTTTCTACTCAAGTCTTTGGTTCCACAGTTTTCCCCTTCAGGGAAATAAGGATGTTGATCATCAACTCTAACATTGTTTCCAACTTGAAATTTAGTCCTTCTCCCCATAAATCTCATAATGATTTATAGATTTCAACCTGGCCTTTCTGTCCTCTTGGGGAACACCCAAAATGCATATTTTATAGACAGGAGTAAAGAAAAAAGGCAATAATTTATTGCTAAGAGATAAAGACCAGAAGCTTCACGTGCAAGAAGAGACTGAAGCCAGAATGTCTCCAGGGGTGTAAGACAGAGGTGGACTGGAGACCCGGAGAACGGCATCCTGATCCAGATAAGGAAGAAAGGGAAAAAGGAACTCTTCCTCTTCCCATCAGCTCCTGGGGGAGTTTATCAGGTGAGCTGGAGATGAGATGAATGATCCGTTCTAGAATCTCCATTCTAGACCCTCTGCAGGGCCGGGCCTTCCCACTGAACAGAGGGATGGAGAGAAGAGCAAAGGGGAGCAACAACTCCAGCAGAGGCCGGGATGGCAGCCGTTGTTGAGTTGTTCTAGCCCTAAGTCTAGGCCATCGCTATCCAGTATGGTAGCCGCCAGCCATGTGTAGCCACTTAAGTTAATTAAAATTAAACAAAATTTAAAATTCAGTTATTTGCTTACACAGGCTGTATTTTAAATGCTCAGTAGCCACATAGGGTGTCAGCTACCCAGTGGGCAGGCAATACATTTGCTATAACCAACTGGCTTCCCAGTATCTAGCCCTATATCCCAGTTGCCTTTAACTCAAATTCTCCCATTCTCCCTTTCTTTCTGTAAGGATTCTCAGTCTGTAAGAACTTGAACATTAAAAAATGAAAAAAATGGAATCAGTGGAGTCCTGAATGATAGTCCAGGATAACAGTCACTACAACTTATAACAGTTCACGAAATGATTGCTCAGCACTCGCGTTCCGTTTGGAGTCACTTCTTTACAACTGCCAGTGAGTGAGGGTATGCATGTGTCCTGGAGGCTCTGGTCCTGCTCTGTGGTGGCTCTTTGCACAGACCATGGGAGCCCATCCCCATTTCTCCAGTGTGTCCTGCAGAGCGTTACAAACTTCCTCTGTCTTAAAAAAAAAAAAAAAAAAAAAAAAAAACTGACATCACTGGAGTTCCTTCAATTCACTTTCTTGCCTGGAATTCACTACTTCTCTTGCTGTTTATCAATACATCACTACCAGTGTGCTTGCCAAGACCACGTCTAGGTTGTGGTGATACATCATCTCCACAAAGCAGAGTCTAAGAAACTTCCCACCCCTTTTAAGCGTACAAAAGGTCTGTGGGCAGCACTAGGTGGCCAGACGCCAGGAAACAAGGACTGGGCTCTCATGGAGACGTCTTGCTCACCGGCACAGGGCTGCCTTTGACAGGCAGTGTGTATTAGGGAAGGATTCCAAGAAGGTGTATGACTTCGGAATAATTACAGAGGTCGGCTGAGTAAGTCAAGAAAGCCTGGAAATCATAACTGTGGCCAACCCTAGACAAGGTGATGAAGTTGAGAAGTCTGGCTTTGGCTGCCCTCCAACTCCCCCAAGTTGCTTCTCTCACCTCTTCTCTCCTTTGGCCCCTTCCCCGTAGCTTGCCTGGGATTCTCCATCTTGGCTTCCCACTCCACAGGGAAGCTCCTCTGGGGCTCTTTTTCTCCCATGGAAACTTATTTCCATTCCCATTAGGCTTTGCTAGTTAAAACCAGCCAGTGAATGGGACAAGCTCATTTACTTAAAGGCCAGAGTCCCTAAGACCCTAAGACATTACAATTTTGCATGCTTATTTTTCTAGGGGAAAGAGCCAAAGATTTCATCAGATTCTAAAATATGTACGTGATCCCAAAACAGGTTAAAGCCACTGCTGGTTAATATTAAGAGCTGAAAATACCAGAGGCTTTCCTTCTCAGGTAACATTTGCATTTTAACCACAGTGCAATGGAGACCCTCCCGTCTGTTAAATATTTTTGCCTCAGGAAATAATAATGGAGAATTTTTCAGTCTAGAGACAAGAGAAATAGAAAAGATTATTTGGGGCAGGAAATAGGCCCTCTGACTGCCTTTAAGAGCACATCTAACAGCCTCCACTCAGCAAGGGCAGCTCCCCATCTTCTTTTCTTAGGAGCAAGTGTTTTTCTTTGAACTTTAGCCTTTCTACTCAGATAAAGCATAGGCTTTCTTTAGAAATTCCAAAGCAGTAAGTCATGCCTGGGATACCACTCATTTCCTTCCCTACAGATCAATTAATTCTGTGATGCAGTGACAGTAGGGTGTGGAGAGAGATCAAGAGTCAGGGCTAGTCCCACCTCTGCCACTGATTTGCTGAGCAACCTTCTGAGCATGGTTTGGCATCTCTGGGCCTTAATTTCTTTATCTCTAAAAAATCTAGGCGGTTCTTGCCAGTCCTATGATTCTAAGTGAGCTGCCAAAAGTCTCCTTTAAATAAAATTTCTGTACTGCTCTTTTATTGGTATTGAGAGGTTGTTTTCATATTTGAGGAGGAAAAATATCCGACCGAGCACTAAGTTGTTTTTTTCCTTTTTAATATGTTAGCATCTTGTCCAAAGTGGCAGAACCTGCTCTTGAAAGCTTCAAAACAGTTTGTGGTGGATTGCGATTCTTGTCTCAGAAAGATTAATTGGAAACAAAATCTAAGGAAGAAAATTCAAAGCCCATTTCTACGCTTCCTGCCTTTTAGATCTTCTAACATGTAAATCGACCGTTACAAAGAGGATTAGTTATGAGAATGGTCTGCGTGAAGACCAACATTCAGCTCACTGTTTAGTCCTGCCAGAGCGCCTTGGCTGACCAGCATCTTAATGGCTTTCTTTTCAGCTTGCAGGAGGATGAACTGCATACTAACTCCAGATCCTGTGCTCCCCAACTTTAATTTGACCACAGCCTTAACAAACTGGAGACTCCAAATCATGCTTTAAATGAAAACAAAGCCTGATGCTCCAGACATTCACACTAGGGAACTATAATTATTCTCGAAGATTTAAAGCTACTTTTAATCTCTGGATTTTGTTGGCCTTTCTCATATTCATTTCCTCTGCATTCCTTATCTGCTTCCTCTTTTTATTTTTAAATACTAGGTGTCTTTCTTTTGCTCTGGCACAATTCCCTATAAGACAGCATTTTGTTAATTGCTAGAGTCTCCCTCTCACTTGTCTCTCTGTATCCCTTATCTTCTCCCCTGCTAGAAAGACCTCCCCTCCCAGCAATCATAGCTCTTCTAACATTACTGAGAGCCAGGAAACAAGCAAGAAGCACAACTGAATAGCCAACACGAATCTGTCACAAGAGTTCTGACAAACCTTCCCTTAAACCAGTTTTATTACACATCATTCTATCTAAATAAATTTTTTAACAATCAAGTGTCAGATACAGAGAAGAAGCAGCAAGTGGAGAAGAGGAAAGGCCGGGCAGGAATGGGAGAGGAGAAGGCTCCAAGGGCTGGACTCCCAGCCGAGGAAGATGCCAGTGGACAACCTGGCAGGGAGATAGGACACTGAAGGTAGTGAGCAACCAGAGTCAGTGGGCATTCAAGTCCCTGGTGTAAAATGGGATAGTATTTGTGTAGAGCCAGTGCACATCCTCCTGTATACTTTAAATCATCTCCAGATTACTTATAATACCTAATACAGTATAAATGCTATGGAAATATTGGTTACATTGTATTGTTTAGGAAATAATGACAAGAAAAAAGTCTGTACCTGTCCAGTTTGGATGCAATTTTTTCTCTGAATATTTTTGATCCACAGTTAGTTGAATCCATAGGTATAGAACCCATGGATACAGAGAGCTGCCCGAATTTGCCATCCTCCCTTGCAGCTGGGTATGGCCAACAGGATGTGGGTAGAAGTGATATGGACAAGTCTAGCTCACGCCTTTCTTTAAGGGAAGCCTCATGCTTCCCACTCTCCTCGGCTGGGATGGAACATGCTGGCTGCAGCCAGGGTAAGTCATCATATGTCAAAGATGACAGACCAGTAATAAGTGTCCAGGTCACTGCCAGAGTGCAGCCACCATGTCTCTCTGTACTGTTTATGCTTGGTCTGTTTCTTGATAAGAATATAAACTTGTCTTGTTTGAGTCACTGATATTTTGATTCTTAGCAGCAGAACCTACATCCTAAAAAATGAGCTAGTGAAATGTTATTACTTCTAAGTAAGAATATGATTGGGGGATTGCAATGATTATGCAATAAAGTCTACTTTCCCTCTCTTTCTTCTTTGGCAGTGGTTGCATGGTGAAATGGGAAAAGTGGAATTGGAGTCAAACCTTGGCTCTACCAATTATAAATTTGCCTTCATCCATAAAATGCAAATCATGAGAGTTACTCTCTATTAAATGTGTCTGCATGACATCTTCTTTAATCCTCATAACAATCCTCTTATTTCTCTAGTCTTAAATTAAGCATCTTTCCCAAGATTTGCCATTGCCAGTCAGTGAGAGGCAAAGCTGGAATTTAGAGGAGGAGAGTTCGACTTGGGAGTCCACAGCTTTTAACCATCTCCCTTTGCCTCTAACTTTCTGCACGGGGGGAAGATCAAGGTTAAATGCAGCATGCAGGGCAGGTCTGGGGGTGCTACTGACTGATGGTCCTACCTTCTTCCTTTAGGTACAAGGAGCTCCATGTCTTTGATTAAGTGCTTGTTCAACCAGAGAAATTCTCTTTCTCTTCCTGTTATAAACTGATCTTTTTAATCAAAATCTGAGTCCTATGTCTCTCCAAGTCTAAAGTACATAAGGCTAATTTTGAGTCACTAAGAAATGTTCACATGTTCTTCAAAATGCTTTGGAAGGCAGGAAAGGTGAAAAACCCACATGTGCAGAGAGAATTCCCTACAGAGGGGGGAGGCAGGCAAACTCCAGTCCTCTGGTCTTTCCCTCCTCACCCAAGAGGGGAAAAGAGGAAATAAACACTGCATGGTGTCAAAAGGAGGCTCTGGAACTTCAGGCTTGTCACTGCTCACCAACTAGGGAAAATTAAGAAATGCCACGTGTAGAAGGAGGAGGAAAAGAGAATAAAAAGCAAGTGATCCATGAAGATTTTCTCCTAAAGTGGGTAAAGGAGAAAGTTAGGGCGCTTTCAAAGGTAGGTTCTGTTTTCCTAAGGAACTACCGTCTAAGGACGGGTTTGTTCCAACACCACCACTCCCGCCCCATTGGTGTGCTGAGCGGGCTGAGGCCAGGGGAGGAATGTGCATGTGGAAGCCCCCTGGAAACTGCCCGCTCCCCAGCGTCCTCTCTGTCTGGCCTAAACAGGAATGATCTCTGTCTCACAGTACTAGAAATATGCATTATCCCCATTTCACAGGTAAGGAACTTGACTCTTGAAGATGATAGACAATTTGTCCAAGATTGTATGGGTAGACCTGGATTTTAAACCCAAGATCACTGTCAATTGCCAAAACCCACTAAAAAAATAGGATTCATTTGATAGATACTGCACAGGGTCCTCCCTAGATTACTTCTTCTATTAGCTAGCCATGTTTACATGTCTTTTTTCTTTTCTTTTCTTTTTCTTTCAACATTTTTTAAGCACCATCTGAGTCCAATGGCTGAGATATAAAGACATGATTCCTGTTGTCATTACATTTACAGACTGATGGACAAGGGAAGGGTGAATCAGAAAAGGGTAATAAAGCGTAAGGTGTTAGACGTATATTCTGCTTTATACTATGACAACAGGACTTGTAGAGTACAGTAATAACAAAAGCAGTTAACAGTTATAGGTGCTTGCTGTGTGCTAGGCACAGCTGAGAAAGTGGCCTGTTGTATTGGAGAATGGAGACAAGAAAGAGGCGATCCCTCTCCAGAGAGTAGAATTTGCTAAAGCTTGCCAGATTTACAAATAAAAAGGTAGGATCTTGGTTAAATTTGAATGTCACATAAACAACAAAATGCTTTTTTAATATAAGTATGTCTTGCATAATGATATTTAAGTATGCTTATGCTAAAACATTATTCATAGTTTATCTGACATTCAGATTTCACAAGGAGTGCTATATTTTAGCTGGTAGTTATAGGTGAGGAGAGTTACATGTCTTAAACCCAAGATCAGAAGGTGTTTCACATAGAAGGTAAGTCTTAAAGGTGAGTAGTTTTCCTCTAGATTTGGGGTGATAGGGGAGAGAAGGAAAGGAGGGAAGCAAGGACTGTTGAATCTTTACCCTCCTATGAAACATGGCAAAAGACAAAAAGTATTGCCTTTACAGGGAAACGTTAAACCACCTCACAATTGTTTCATTTGGGGGCAGTAAGTGGGAAATAAATTAGTATATTTATTCTGTCATTTTGTAAACATAAAATGAGGTAAGTTGAGGTAGAAATAAGTATGCTCGTGAAAAGCTCATAGTTGCCAAACAACCACTCAGAATGTGTGATGGGAATACTGAGCTTTTAAGAAAGAGCCCCCACCCTCTCAAAGAAAAGATCAGAATAAAAGAGAGGAGGTAGTGTGGGGGAAACAACAGTTACCACGTGCCCCCCGAGCCCGGCAAGGCGATTGGGTGCAGTGAGCTATTGCCTCTGTGGGTTTCAGCTGCCCCTGCTGTGGGGCCACCAGGTCTCCCTGACGGATAACGGAGGCCACTGCCAGCTCTCACAGTGGTCCAGTTTTAAGTATTGGGGCTAAGTCACATCAGCTAGAAGGTCAAGCACAGGAGGTAGCAGCTCAGTTCTCCAGCCTTCCTGACAATTCTACAAGCTCCCAATACTCTTCCAGAACAGTTGCTTGTTTTTACTCTTTTTTGCTGGTTTGGTTTCTGCTGCTTTCAGCTTAAGGATCAAAGAACCCAAATCACTAGACAGGTGGGGGCATGAGTGGAAAGGTCAATTGCATTTGTGACACTGAGGGTTAAACAAAGACGCTAGACACTTCATATTCCTCACTGTAGGGCCACCGGGCCCTTCTACACCACCATGTCTTTGTGACTCGCCAAAGGAGAATATAGTATTTGGGGTTTCCCAAAGCACCTTTATCATGGACCCCTTTTTATTGTTGTCTTATTAGAACAATTTGGAGGACCCTTAGGCTGGACTTCCTGACTCCTGAGATTTTTCACTTTGTTCTGTTTGTGTACTGGTGTGTGTGTAAACTCTGACCCACCAGGCAATTTTAGGGCCTTAGGTGGCAAAGCTGTGTCTTCCACTCTCCTTCCCCGCCACAAAGTGCTAGGCATGACCTGACAATGATAGTGAAGCAAAACTGTACTTCTACTCATTGCAAACCAGCCATTCCATAATCACAGAGAGGTTTAATGTGATTAAAGCCACAATAGATCCCAGAAAGCTCTTCAGGAGGCCAAGAGAGCTGACCCATGTCTTGTTGCCAAAAAGCAATTTTCATGATTACTTTCTGCCTGCCCAGGATTCCTGTGGTTTCCACTGGTAAAGTGATCCTTCATTTCCTGACATCGCCACTCTCTTACTGCTCTCCCCCACATTGTACCGTGGGACTCCTGGATGGGCTGGCTGCCTCAGAGATAGAGATGCACTCGCCAGGCATGGCCGAATGTTGATTATCTACAGGAGGTACAGCCACAGATCCATCAGCAAACTGTGGTCATCAATGACGCGATTGCTGCCACTAAGGATGCTCTGCCCAACCCATTGTTTTACTTAGTTCAAAGTTTTGATCAACTATGTACCAAACCCATACCGTGGGCTGGACTTGGTCAAATCATCTCATGCTTTCTGTTTAATCCTTATCCTACATGATTGTGTTTTAACTCTTTAGGAACTGCTGAGACATAGAAGTTCCCCTCGTATATTGTCTAGAAAGCAGGAACGTTGGCCTGAAAGAACTGCAGATTCCTACTTGTCATAGTGTCCTCTGGGTGTAGGTGACAGACGACGTTCTTTGGCATTATGTATTTCAACTACAGAAATAAATGCCAAAAAATGCATGCTTAAACTTGTAAGAAAAATTAAAAGAAAAAACCAAATCTTTATGACAAAAAAATGAGTCTAAAGTTTAGACTAGAAATTAACCACTCCTTGAACTTTCTTTAGTAAAGAAAATTCATTTGATATGCAATCACAGAGAATAAATAAATAAATAGAGAATACACTCTATTACTCTGTTCTTTGTTATTAATAAGCTAATACCTCGCTAGGAAAGCTTACATGCATATTATACATACATGCATATTATAAGCACATTTTTATATGTGACATCCACATTGTAAGATAGGTATTTTTATTATTATTCTTGTTTTATAGAGGATGAAAGTGTAATGCAGGAGTTTAAAAATCTAGCCAAAGTTGGTACCGTTAATAAGAAGCAAAGCTAAGCTTTAATATGGTGCTAACTCTGATAGTTAGTATGCATGTAACTACTGTGCTATATTCTTAATAGATATGCTGAGATATTAATCACATCAACATGGGGAAGATGGCGTCTGTCAACCCAGTTGCTTCTCTCATAAGCAGCTTCATCTGTCCAACTCTCCTCTATTCACCTCTTCCCACAACCCTGAGCTGTACAAACTATTAACACTACCATTTCCCAAATGTACTATGATATGAGAAATGTCAGGAAGCATTAATTGAGCCACCTAGGAAATCACTTCCTGATTAAAAGGTAAAAGTCATTGGGTAGGTGGAAACCCCATAAGTGACCACATGCTGAGAACCCTCCTCTTTCCTTTTGGGGTTGGAGGACTAGGCTAAGGTGCCAGGAGCTGGAGGGATGCAGAGGGCTGTCGTTCTTGCACAAACTTGGTAATTAGGCTCAGTGCCCCTAAACACTGAATGAGAGTTACTGAAGTCCAGAAAGTTTGTGTGGACGTGGTCAGAAGGTTGTGTCCACCTGCAACAGGGTTCAGTAAACTACAGCCAGACCTGAGGGCAATCCAGTTTTTTTCTTTTGTGTTGTCTATGAGCTAAGAATGTCTTTTATATTTTCAAAGACTTTGAACCAAACAAAGAAGAATATGTGATAGAGACAATCTGTAGGCCTGAAATCCTAAAATATTTGCTGTCTGGCTATTATAGAGGAAGTTTCCCAACAACCCCTGGTCAATTTACCTATGCTCTCCATAAGAAAGTCACAGGACAAATAATATGGAGCCAAAATTTAAAAAAAAAAATTGTACATCCTTTGTGTCATTTTTGTAGTTTTTTGTTTTTTTTTTTTTTTTGGCTGGGGCTGGGTTTGAACCCACCACCTCTGGCATATGGAGCCAGTGCCCTACTCCTTTGAGCCACAGGTGCTGCCCCTTTGTGTCATTCTTTAAAACAGACTTAGCTTACTTAGCCTTTTTTTTTTTTGAGACAGAGTCTCACTATGTAACCCTTGGTAGAGTGCTGTGGCATCACAGGTCACAGCAACCTCAAATTCTTGGGCTTAAACAATTGTCTTGCCTCAGCCTCCCAAGTAGCTGGGACTACAGGCACCCACCACAATGCCCAGCTATTTCACTGTTGCGGTTGTCATTATTTTTCAGCTGGCCTGGGCTGGGTTCGAACCCACCAGCCTCAGTGTATATGGCTGGCGCCATAACCTGTGCTACGGGTGCCAAGTCAGCTTACTTAGCCTTTGAGAACAAAGTTTCAGTATTTTGTTAGAAAGAAAAAAAATGGTTAATGACTTCTTTCCCAATTTTACACCTCCCAATTTGATAGGTTTCTAGGTACCTTGTAAGTTTTTCCCAGGAAGATTCTGTGCAACTGAACAGCTTCAGAGGGGTGTTTTCAAAGAAGCGAAGACCTTAACTATAAGGAAGAAAGAAAACAATTATTTACTACCTACAACTGACTAGGAACTTTTATAGGAATCAAAACTTCCATGTGTTTGCCTCCATTGTACAGATAACACATTGGTTCTAAAAAGGACTAAGAGACCTGCTCAAGATCAAACAGCAGGTAAGTGGCAAACCTAGGATGCAATTCGAGGTTTTCTGCTGCCAAGGCCAGTGTTCCTTCTTCTACACTTAGCTCAACATAGTGAATTTGAAAGTGTTCCTGAGAATCCAAAATCCAGAGGCTCAGCGAGGCCCTGGTTCCTCCACTGAGGATATGAGGATAATGGATGAGAGGATTATAAGACTCTTCCCAGATCTAGCCTTTTATGATTATTTTTTGAGAAATGACCCAAATAAAATAGAAAGGGAAACTCAGGTGTGTAATTTTATGCTTCTGGCTTGTCAGTGGGGGTCGGTGAGAGTAAGGGAAAGTTGGCCAGATGCATTTAAGTGAGAAATGCATGACCAAAATGTGAGGACGAAAGGTCTTCAGTGCTGAAGGTATGGCAGCTGGACTTAACAAAGACTCCTTCCCACTACAAACACACATAAATGCTGGATAGATACATATCTGAAAGAAAGCCAAGACAATTCCCAGGAGCCAGAAACAAAAGGGAAATATAAACCCAGAGATGTAAGCTCCAGCTGACACAGGAGGGACCATAAAAGAATCAGGCCTGGATATAGGCCCCACAAAAAGTCTGGCTGTTCAGTCTAAAACTGATACCTCTTTTTAAAGCTGGGACGCTAAAAAAATAAATCTCTCCAAGATTGAAAGAATTAGAAGAACTTGTCTACTACCCAAAGAAGCAACAGGAAGCAAGCTATCTCTTTTGGACTCTGGATGGGAAAAAAATATACATCCTGTGAAAAGCCCCAAACCTAACCTGACTGTGGAGTATGAACTGAAGCCATCTACATGTTCTGTGGATCTCAAGCAAGCTATTAACATGATCACTGGTCCATGAACAGTGGAAACCACAGGAACCTAGAGAGAAATAGATATAAAACTGCTCAGTAGGGAATCAGCCACCATCCAGGGTACACAGGACTCTTTTAACAAAAGGACAAATAAAAGCTTACAGTGAATAATTACTAACCATATGATGAAAAAATATCAGGAAAGAGCATCTACTGATATAACACATGGAAAAATAATCCAAAAACTAGAAATAATGAAATCATCTGAAAGAGGCTGCAAAGAAATGCATTTAAATTGATGCAATAAACGAAAGGCATAATCAACACATTGAAATGATAGGACTCTGAAAAGCAAGCAAGGGATTTGAAGAATAATCAAATAGAACTTAGAGGTAGCACCTGTAGCTCAGTGGGTAGGGTGTCCCACACCGACCCCATATATCGAGGGTGGCAGGTTCGAACCAGGCCCTGGTCAAACTGCAACAAAAAATAGCTGGGTGTTGTGGCAGGTGCCTGTAGTCCCAGCTACTCGGGAGACCGGGTTAAGAGAATCTCCTAAGCCCAGTTGGAGGTTGCTGTGAGCTATGACTCCAGAGCACTCTACTGAGGGTAATAAAGTGAAACTCTTATCTCTAAAAAAAAAAAAAAAAAAGAAAGAAAGAAAGAAAAATAGAACTTATAGGACTGAAAAGTACAGTCATTAAAATTTTGAACTCAAATTCAATAGCACATTAGATACACTCAAAAAGAATGAGGAAATGGGTCAATTGATTTGAGAAAATCATCCAGAATGAAACATAAAGAAGATAGCATAGAAAATATCAAAGAAAGTTTAAGAGACATGGAGGGTTGACCGACATATTCCACCCTAAATCAGCTATGAACTCCAGCAGAGAATGGAGGGAAGGGGGTTAGAAACAACTCAAAGAAATAAGTGTTTGGAACTTTTTAGAATTGAAGAAGGTCACTGAGTTCTAAGTAGGATAAAGCAAAACAATGTAAACAAAAAGCCCACACAACTACATACATTGGAGACAAACTTTTAAATAAAAAATAAACCCTTAAAATCATCTGGAGAAACAGGTAACCTAAAAAGACATGACCATGACATTGACCAAAGAATTATCATTAACAGCAATAGAAGAGTTTCTCTTATGCTAAAAAATGTCCAGGCATGATGGCTCATGCCTGTAATCCTAGCACTCTGGGAGGCAGAGCCAGGTGAATTCCTTGAGCTCAGGAGTTCAAGACCACCCTGAGCTAGAGTAAGACCCCCATCTCTACTAAAAACATAAAAACTAGCTGGGAGTCATGGTGCATGTCTATAGTCACAGCTACTCGGTAGGTTGAGGCAAAAGGATTGCTTGAGCCTAAGACTTTGAAGTTGCTGTGAGCTACAAAGACCACAGCACTCTAGGCAAGGCCAGAAATTTTACCACTTACAAACATTAATGAAAAATCTACTATTTTAATGTATTTTAGAAAGAAGATAATTGAACCCAAAACAAGGTGTGAAGTAAGAAGAAATAATGAGAAGCTGACAAGCATTTATTTAAAAAACAAAAACAAGCTCTAATTTGGAAGAAACAAAAGCAAGGAAAATTCAAATGCTAAAGAAAAATAATGTGGAAGACAGGAGGGAGAGTTTAAAATTGTTTAAAATTTTGGGAAAGGAGAACAAAGAAATATTGTAAATTAATGAAATATGGGCTCAGCGCCTGTGGCTCAAGTGGCTAAGGTGCCAGCCATATACACCTAAAGTGGCAGGTTCGAATCCAGCCCAGGTCCGCCAAACAACAATGATGGCTGCAACCAAAAAAAAATAGCTGGGCGCTGTGGCGGGCACCTGTGGTCCCAGCTACTTGGGAGGCTGAGGCAGGAGACTTGCTTGAGCCCAGGAGTTGGAGATTGCTGTGAGCTGTGATGCCACAGCACTCTACCCAGAGGGATAGCTTGAGGCTCTGTATCAAAAAAAAAAAAAAATTAATGAAATATGCAGGATAGAATTTATACTGTAAGTAATAAAATATTTGAAATAGAAGGAATACTTTCAAGCCAATAGGAGATAGAAGAATAGTGTATTAAAAATAAACAATTAACAAAAGAAAGAAAAGAAGAAAACTCCCAGGCAAGAAGCTCTGGAGGTCAGCTTTGAGGATCAAATTCCATTGTTATTCCAGGCCCTGGTGAGGTTGGGCGCCACCTGGTGGTAATTCGTCACTCAACCTCCAGTGACCCGCTGGATACCCAAATCTCTCCCCCACTGCCTGCCATTCTACTTCTGCCCAACTCTCTTCCCATCTACAGAGAAGATGAGGACATTAATTCACCACCTGATTAAGAACATGGGCCTGGAAGACAATGGGAACTCATCACCAACTGCATTACACCAAAATTCATGTTTTGCCAGGATCTATTAAATTTTAAAAAAGCTCATAATTAATGATTGCATATTCAACTCAAGGGGGTTTAAAGAAATGAACAGAGTAACCCAAAAAAAGCAGAAGGAAGGAAATGACAAAAAGGTAAGTTAGGATTTAATGAATTAAAAAATAAACAATAGAGAAGATCAATGAATCTAACTTTTTTTAAAAAGATGAATAAAATAAACATCTGGCACAGAAAAAGTATCTACTATTAAAAATTTTGAAATGGGGAATAACTGAAGAAATAATTTTTAAATATATAAGTGCCAATAAAATTTAAAACAGATAAAATAGATACATTTGTTATCTTTTGAACAATAATTTTATTTGGCTTTATATTTATAAAAACACAGAACTATACAAAACCATGTACATAAATTCTTACACATGATTTTTAAGTGGTTTTATATTATAGTCTATGTCTCAATTTACCCTGTCCCCCATATGCACACACATAACCAAGGACATCCTCTGGGTCTCATAGCACACACATTGAATTAAACCAAAGAGATGAAGTTTTCTTCTCATAATAAGAAGTGATGAGGTATTCTGCTGCCAGCAAGCCTTTCGGCCATTCTTTCATGATCCCAAGATGGCTGCTTCAGCCTCATCCATCATGCACATATACCAGTCAGGGAGCAAGAGGAAGGGAAGCAGAGCAACCAGCAGAATTCTACTTAGGTTTCCTAAACCAGAACTGTGTCACATGACCATCCTCCCTGGTTGGAAAGTGACCAGGGAAAAGAGGATTAGAAATGGGTTTGGAGGCTCAGTGCCTGTGGCTCAAGTGGCTAAGGCTCCAGCCACATACACCTAAGGTAGCAGATTCGAATCCAGCCCAGGCCCACCAAACAACAATGGTGGCTGCAACCAAAAAAAATAGCCAGGCGTTGTGGTGGGCACCTGTGGTCCCAGCTACTTGGGAGGCAGAGGCAGGAGACTCACTTGAACCCAGGAGTTGGAGTTTGCTGTGAGCTGTGACGTCACGGCACTCCTCTACCCAAGGGGACAGGTTGAGGCTCTGTCTCAAAAAAAAAAAAGGAATGGGTTTGGATCAAGCAGTCAACATTTTCTGCCACACCATGTTCACAAGTTAATTTGTATCCTTCCGTATTTTTCTTTATGTTCCTATAATCCTATACAGGGGTGTGTGTGTGTATCACAATGTAAATACACTGTGATGGTTAATATTAGCTGATAGCTATTAAAGCATTATTTCTGGGTTTATCTGTGGGGTGTTTCTGTAAGTCACTGCCATTTGAATTAGTGGACTAAGTAAAGCAGCTATGCCTTCACTCAATGTGGGGAGTTGAGAGCCTGGACAGGAAAAAGAAGGCAAACATAAATCAAATTCATTCTCTCTCTTCAAACTGGGACACCCTCTTTTTTCCACTCTTGCACATTAGAACTCCAGGTGTTCTCTGATCTTGGCCTCAGACTGAGAGTTCCACTATCAGCTCCCTTGGTTTTAAGCCTTCAGACATGGATTGAGCTACACCTAGGGCTTCCTTGGTTCTCCAGCTTACAGACAGCAGATCATGAGTCTTCTGAGCCTCCGTACTCATGTAAGCCAATTCCCATAATAAATCCCACTCCAGTTGGTTCTGTCTCTCTGGAGAACCCTGACTAATACATGTATCCATATATTCCCAGTGAGGACAGTGCAAGGAAGGAGCAGGAGGCTATACATGTACTCCTTGTTTTCTCTTGTGTAAAAGCTTCCTACCTCCTCCTGACATTTTCCAGACACCAGCTACTTCTGTATGGTGTAACACGTGATACGAGGATCAGCGTGGTGGCAGGGAGAATGTCCCACGCAGAACTCTAAGTACAGGGAGTGCAAGTGACTGAGGTTGTTGTCAGCTCTGAAATCTGAGGCTGCACTTCCCACAGGGAGCTCTGGGCCAGTGTCCAGAAACTGCAGAGCTGCTGTGACAGGTCTTCCTGAGAGACACAGGACTCATCTATGGCTGATTGTGAGTCGAGGTTTCCCCAGGAGTCTTCTTGACACTTCCTTGGACTTCATGGCAGTCTAGGGTCCTTCCATTCAACCTTCCTTCCCTCTCCACTTCTCTCAGGGTCAGATTTAACTCACAGTCTGACCACTATTCCAGCCTAACGTGTCTCCTATTCATCTTAATCCCATCTTTGTGTCTGCGTCTCAAAGGTCCCAGACTCACGGTCAATTGCTTTTTCTTACCTGCTGGAGCCTGTCCATAACAAATTTGTAGTTCAGTGGGAACTAGCACTTGCTGTGTCCTGGCAAGACTGCTCCCCACTTGGAGCCTGGGCCCTTCAATCCTGAAGAGATCAGACTTACAAAATGCACCTATGGGGCCACTCTTGCTTCCACCCTTTGGTTCTCAGACTCATTTGTTCTTCCTGCTGGACAAATAGCATTAAGCAGAGTTCTGTGTCTTAATACACATGCTGCATGCCAAGGATGGCACACCGTCATCAGAGGACTGCCTCAGACCTGGAGTGTCAGCGGCAACTTTGGAAGATGGTTCTACTTTCCAGACACCCAGACGCGTCGGGATGGTGCAGTGTGTGATATTAAAATGGATCTCATTATCCTGGTCCCACTCCTATACTTTCCTCACTATGGTCAGATAGTAGGTTGTGTGAAGTTCCATGCTAGTGGATCAGATATCCCATAAGCTTCTAGATCAGCAGTTCTCAACCTGTGGGTTGCGACCCCTTTGTAACAATGAAAATACATCCTTCATATCAGATGTTTACATTATGATTCATAACAGTAGCAAAAATTACAGTTATGAAGTAGCAATGAAAATAATTTTATGGTTGGGGATCACCACAACATGAGGAACTGTATTAAAGGGTCACAGCATTAGGAGGCATTAGGAAGGTTGAGAATCACTGTTCTAGATAATGGATCTTAGATAAAGACTCTATTGGTAGAACAGGCAAACCCATACCTAAAACAGGCAGTAGTCAGCCTCCAAGATAGCCTTCAGTGATTCTCTTCAACTCACATTTCACACATATGGAGCCTCATCCTACGCTGAAAAGGGCTGGCCTGTATAACCAATAGGATATTACAGAATAATGCTGTGTGACTTCTGAGGCTTTGCCATAGAAGACATTGTAGCTTCCCCTTTGCTTTCTCTTAGATTACTTGCTCTGAAAAAAGCCAGTCACCATATATTAAGACACTCAAGGAACCTTATGGAAATGTCCACATAGTGAGCAACTAAGGCCTCCTGCCAACAGCCAGCAACTCAGGGCTACTCAGCCAAACAACTCCCAAATTCCAGACCCACACAAACCATAAACCAGGAGAAATGGTTGGTTTTTTCTCTTTATTTGTTTTTTAATCACAGCCTCAAGCTGTCGCCCTGGAATACTGTGACATCACAGCTCGCAGTAACCTCTAACTCTTGGGCTTAAGTGATTCTTTTGCCTCAGCCTCCCAAGTAGCTGGGACTACAGGCACCCACCACAATGCCCAGCTGCTTTTTGGTTATAGTTGTCATTGTTGTTTGTCAGGCCCTGACTGGATCCGAACCCACCAGCTATGGTATATGTGGCTGGCACCTTAGCCACTTGAGCTACAGGTACTGAGCCTGGTTGTTTTGTTTTAAGCAATTTAGTTTCAAAGTGATTTATTACCAAATACATAAGTAAAATAATCCTGAAATTAGTCTAAGGTTTTGGGGGTAACAGTACCCAGCTGGCTCCTGAACAAACCATCCTACATCTATACATGGAATTCAAAATCATTCTAACTGTGTCCTAAGATATCCTCTATAATGAATCTGATCTTTCTTTTTTTTTTTTTAATGGAATACTATACAACTTTTTTCTTTTCCTTTTTCTTTTTCTTTTAGGTCTGGGAGAGTATTTTACTTTTGTCTTTGTTTTGTTTGTTATTATTTTTTTGAGTATTTTTTTTTCAAATTAACAGTATTTAGATTACACTGTTCTCACTTTTAGGGTAAAGTTCCATTTGTAGAAGAGCCCCTCACCCAGGGGGCGTGTTACACACCCTCACTGTGCATATTAGGTGAGATCTCGCCTCAGGCCCTCCCTCCTTCTGCCAAACGTCCTCCCCCCACCCCACTTTCCTCTACCCCTGAACTGGACTCTATTAGGGTTTTATTGTTCTTATGAGCATGCAATTATTTATATAGTGATTTCATATTAATATGGAGTGCATTGGATATTTATTTTTCCATCTTTGCAATACTTTACTAAGAAGAATGTGTATCAATTCCATTCAGGTAAATGTAAAAGAGTTACCTGAAATGTAAAGATTTATCTGAATGGAGTTGAAATACATTCTTCTTAGTAAAGTAAATGTAGTAAAGTAAAATTGAAAGTCTCCATCTTTTTTTTTTAATAAATCATAGCTGTGTACATTAATACAATCATGGGGTACAGTGTGCTGTTTTTATATACAATTTGAAAATTTTTTCATCAAACTGGTTAACATAGGCTTCATGTCATTTTCTTAGTTATTGTGTTAAGACATTTATATTCTACATTTAGAAAGATTCACACGTACCCTTATAAGCTGAACCATAGGCGTGATCCCACCCATCATCCTCCTTCCACCCATCCTCCCCCCACCCCTCCCCTCCCTCTCCCCTTTCCCCACATTCTTGGGCTATAATTGGAGTATAGCTTTCATAGGAAGTTAGTTTCATAGTAGGACTTCTCCATCTTTTTTAATGGCTGCATAATATTCCATAATATACATAAACTGCAGTTTCTTGATCCATTCATGAGTTGATGGGCACTCAGGTTGCTTCCACAACTTGGCAGTTCAACCTGATCTTCTTCATGAATTCTTCACATCTGGACTCTGTATAAATTATAGAAGAGGATAATTCAATGTCCTAGATTACTGAATAAAAATCAGACATTTTTTCGTCTAGCTTTTCAAAATGTAAATATATTAATACTGAACATACTAAAACTGACTACTGGAAAGATGAATAATCAGAGACCATTGATTAAAAAACTGATGCCATTGATTGTCATCTTTCATCTTGTTTTGTTTTTTGGATGAACCTGAAACTCTGTGGGTCACAAGAGAATTGCAAACACTATTGTCTCAAAAGATTTCCTATCAGGGGTGTTCTCTATCACCTGGGCTGCGTGCAGATTATTTGAAAATGGGAAGACAGTTTTGTTTACCTATAGTGTCAGATATTGTGAAAAGTATGCATGGACCTTTTGTGGGGGAGGCTCATCAGCTTTCATTAGTGTTTGTGTATTTAATATGTGGCCCCAGACAATGCTTATTCTTCTGATGTGCAGCAGAAAAGAAAAAAGCTTGAACACTCCTGTGAGACAAAATGTCATGTTCTTAATAGCATCAGAAAAAGTTTATGATACATAAACGTCATTTTAGGAATCATGCATAAACATTTTCTGATGATATTAACAAATGTTATGTTTCGATATTGCATAATGAAATACAATAACATTTGGAAAATCAAGCATAACTTAATAACCTATCAACGCATGCTGTTAGAAAATTATACGTGTGTAAAAGACATATTCAAACTGCATGAAAAACCAATAGATTCTAGTGTAACAGAGCAGGAAAGTTTATTGATATGGCTTCAGCTCCATATTATAACTGATCTTTAATTAACACTTATGTTCCAAGTTTTATGCAGTCTCAGAGAGGAGTATCCAAAATCATCTGAAAAGGCTATGCAAATACTCCTCTCTTTTTCAATTACATACCTATGTGAAGCCAGAATTTCATATATACTTCAACCAAAACAACATATTGCAACAGATGGAATGAAGAAGCAGAAATGAGAATCTCACCATCTTCTGGTAAGCCAGACATTGAGGAGAGCTGCAAAAATGTAACACACGTTCGCACTCTTCACTAATTACTTTTTGTTTTGGAAAATATGGTAATTTTCACAAAAATATGTTCTTTATGTTAATGTATAATGGATGTATTATCGTTACATTAAAATAAATTAATAGTTTTAATGATCTATTAATTTCTAAAACAGTATGCTCTGATAGACTTAATCCACCAGAACAAAAGTTCTTTTAGGGACTTCACATCAATTTTTAAAGAATATAAAGAGGTCTAAGGTCAATGGGTTTGAGAACTGCCAGGTTTTTACAACCCAGTAAACTGTGTTGAAACCATTGTTATTCCCATTCTACAGATAAAGAAACTGAAGTTTTGTGAAGCTGTAATAATTTTCCCAATGTTATGCAGAAGATGTCCAAAAGCAGGAGCAAGATTTAACCCAGGGTCCCTGGCTCCTCAACCCAGATTCTTAAACACTGCATTGCTGGGGTCTCGTCAATGCCACTGTAGCAGCCGCAAGGGTTGGTTTCATCATCACCCCCAATTTTTCCCATTCTTACTGGCACAATTATAGAAAAAAGGCATTATAACCTTCCTCAGGATAAGACCTCAATGAGTGAAAGTGTGTTGGTGAACATTGAGGTCAGTGCTATGGTAAATAGGAGGAAGAGCAGGAGACACTGTCAATTCCCACATGTTGTCCAAGTTCTACCATGTATGCCCAGCTTCCTCTAAACTTTTAGTCTTGGTATTTTCCAGTGGAGTTGAAACAATGACCTGATCTGCAAACAGGCGTTGAACAGATCAGTATCTTCCTCCTACCCTCTAGTTCTGCCCTGTCCATACACAGCTATTTAAATTTAAATTTGAATTAGTTAAAATGAAATAAAATAAAACTTCAGTTCTTCATTACTATATTTCACATGCTCAAGAATCATGCACCACATGTGTTTCTTACAGGTACTGGGGTCCTTAGAAACCTATGTAATCTAACACGAAATGTGCTGGCTTTGCAGTGAGTTGATCTTTGTGCCATTAGACAATGAAAATTCCCCAGACAGTTGTTGTGGTGGTGATGATGGTGGTGGTGGTGGTAGTGATGTAAGTGGTAATGATGGCAATTGTGGTGGTGGTGGTGGTGGTGGTAGTACTAATGGTGGTGATTGTGGTGGTGGTGATGGTGTTGATGGTGGTGACTGTGATGGTGGTGGTGGTGGTGATGGTGGTGACTGATGGTAGTGATGGTGGCAATGGTAGTAGTGGTGGTGGTGATGCTGTTGACTGTGATGGTGGTGGTGATGGTGGTGACTGTGATGGTGCTGATAGTGGCAATGGTGGTGGTGGTGGCGGTGATATTGGTAATGTCAGCTGTGGTGGTGATGGTGCTGCTGGTGGTGGTGATGGTGGTTATGGTGGCCATTGTGGAGGTGGTGATGATGCTAGTTATATGATGGGGTGATGATGCTGATGGTGGTGGTGATGATGGTTCTAGTGGTGGTAGTGATGAGGGCATTGAATGGTACTGAATACCTATTCTACCATTGATATTAACAAGTGTGGTTTTTTCCCAGTAGTCTTTAGAAACTGCACCAAACTCCCAGTTGTGCTTCAGCCCTACTGAGACAGAATCTCTGGAAGTAAAGTTTAGGGAATCTCCCTTTTTGACAAGCTCTTAGAGAAATCAAGTACTCTCAAAATCTAGAGAAGCTATGAAAAATCGAAACTGTGGTAGCATATTAAACATTAACATGCAAGAAGCAAGAGCCTCCAGTTCTCCAGGAGGCTTACTATTAACTTTTAATGTTACTGTGTATTCCCATCCCTACCCTCTTCATTTAGCTCCAGCTCTTGGGATTTGGCTCCAGGAAACACAGACTCCAGGTGGGAAAACTTCTAGCCACTACACCCAGCAGGATCCCTGGTGGCCAGGCATCAGCATGTTTCCTCCAAGAGAGGCACAGGCTTATTGGAGGGCAAAGATTTAGTTCTCATTCTCCTCTCTGGCTGCCTTAACACATGCCAAGCTCAGCTCCAGGCACATTCTGGGCAAGCAACCATACATATTTGGGATTTATCATTTCCCAGAAACTATTAAGTCTTTCCACGTCCTCTATAGAGGTACCACAATAGGGCTCATCCTTCACTTCAGCTAAGTTCAATAGATGAGGAAAAAATTTTAATGCATTTCAGAAGTGAGCCTGTAACAATCCTCTCCTTTTATTTACCTTCTTGTTAGGTTTCCTGAGGAATTCTTTGGGGTTCAATTCTAGGTAGGCATAACTACAACAAGGTGTATGTTCCCACTCCCTTAAGAGATCAAGAGGAGATTGGAATGTGGTTCTGAGCAGATGGGGAATTTCATTAATCAACATGGGTAAGGCAGTAGGAAAAAAAGTTATAGCAGATGGCAAGCTTGGAAGACCCACAAAACTTTCTGAAATTCTCTTCAAAGCATGCACTTGGATATTCTTGTTTCAGAGGATCTTTGCTATAACATGACTTTCCTTGGCTTGTAGTACAGGGTTACAGAGGCCCTCACTGGGTCTCAGCCAAGGAAGTTAGATTAGCAGAAGCAATGCGTGAGAACACAGTGTCACTTTAGAACACAGGCCGGGAAAAGAGATCCCAAGGGCGGCCATATGCAGGGTTCCAAACCACAGCAAGTGAGACCAGAAGAACTCCTGAGGAAAGAAACTGACCCTTGTGGGGTCAACTGGACCAGGCAACTGTAATGCAGGCTGGACATTCTAGAACCCAAGGCAAGACTCACACAGGCAGAACTGCTGCTGGGCCCATGGCCAACCACTCTGACACTGCCCAGGAAAGCCATGGAATCTGTCTTTTCTATGAGGATACAGCCAATTCGGCATTTATAAAACACCTAGTGTATACAGAGGCATATGCATTGTTCTTCAGGGTGGGGAATGGGAATGAATGAGACAATTGTGCCTGTGCCAGGAAAGATATTTATGATCACCTAGAGGTCAAAATGTGGCTATTAGGAAAAAAATAAGTCAACATGAAATTATCTATTAATGTGGTACAAACACATTAATGTGGATAAAGAATGAGCCTTCATCAAGGCAAAAAGAATTTTAATAGCAATTATACTTTTAAAAAGGATAAAATGAATAATGGAAAAATTAATTCTTGGCTAATTTGAAGGCTGGGAGCTGGCAGACAGAGGAGTGTGTAAGTATGTTTGTGTATTTGCACGAATGTTCATGAACACACCTGGGTGCATCCACCCTGTAAGCATGAATGCTGAGCCCCGTCCATTTCTCCCTCTTTCTTCAGAGTTTGTGTCCTTACTATGGATTTTCCCACACACACACTCACTCTTTCTTCCCTACTCCTTCATTCTTCCCTTTCAAAGGCCCAGTTAGGGGCCTGATACCTCACTGACGGGTGAGATTGGAAAGTGTGCATTCTCTCCTACTGACTCTCGAGTTGCCTTATTGACCCACACCCTCCTGCTCCTTCCACCCTGCACCTTGCCAAACTTCAGCTGCACATCTTGCTTCAAGTGTTTGGGATTATTTCCCAGTATGTGGTAAGGACGATTCTGGTGCCAGCAGTTCCATGCCGTCTATGGTTCTGAATAAGTTGGCAGCCAAAGAAATGCAGGCCCATACAATCCAGCCTTCCAGGGAGCCAGCCACTCTTGGATCACTCTGTGGCTCCGACTCACATTTCTCCCCTTACTCTTACTTTCTTCTTCATTACACAAATTACACAGGAGTTCCAAGTACTGGCCTGGTGCGGGGTGTTGAGGCCCCTGTAACTCTTTCTTCTCTAAACCTATTGCTTCTCCCCAGGCCTTCCCTGGATGAGATAGATGTGGTTGTTCTTTTGTAAATAAGAGTACAGGGTGGAGCCCAAGTGACCCAATCGTAATCATGTTAGGATTAAAGGGTCTACTCGTCCCTGGATGTATATCAGTGAGGCATTAGCAAAGGGCCTTGCTTAGAGTTCCTAGTTCAATAAATACAGCATTTGTCTACGAATAACAAGTCATAGGAGAAAGAAGTCCACCTCTCCTGAAGCTTGCCAACTTCCTGCAGTATCTGAGGAGTTGCAAAATATCAGTGGTTACTGTGTCACTGTTGGTACGAGCTGAGTGGGTCAGTCCAGTTGGCTGCATTTGCTGGTGCCCATGTCATCAAGGATCAGTCCTCAAAAGGCCAGCAGACTTTGCAAAAGGGAAACGTGCTGCATGGCCTGACTTCTTGTGGCCTCAGTTGCGGATTGTGGGAGTTTCATATTAGTATTGAGAACACTGGATACTTGCTTTTCCATTCTTGTGATACTTTACTAAGGGAAAGTTTTTCAACGCTATTTGGGTTAATACAAAAGATGTAAAGCCTTCATCTTTTTATGGCTGCATAGTATTCCATGATATACATATACCACAGTTTATTAATCCATTCATGAGTTGATGGGCACTTGGGCAGACTTGATGAAGAAGACTCCACAGGCAATTGCAACAACAAAAATAAATAAATAGGACTTCATTATGCTAAAAAACAAACAAACAAAAAAAAAAAACCTCTGCACAGCTAAGGACACAACAAATGAAGCAAATAGACAGTATTCAGAATGGGAAAAGATATTTGCTTTTCCCAGTCTGACAAAAAGTCGGTAACCAGAATCTACAGAGAACTAACGTTAATTAACAACAACAACAACAAAAGCAAACAACCCCATCTATCACTGGGGAAGAGGCATGAACAGATCCTTCACCAAAGAAGACTGATGAATGGCCAACAAATATATGAAAAAAATGTCATTGTCCCTAATCATTCAAGAAATGCAAATCAAACCGACCTTGAGATATCACCTAACCCCAGTAAGAATAGCTCGCATCACAAAGCCCCAAAGCTGCAGATACTGGTGTGGTTATGGAGAGAAGGGAACACTTTTACACTGTTGGTGGGAGTGAAAACTAATCCAACCACTGTGGAAAGAAGTATGGAAAACCCTCAAAGAGCTGAAAGTAGACCTCCCATTAGATCCTGCAATCCATTGCTAGGTATCTACCCAGAAGTAAGCAAAGTCATTTTGTCACAAGGACATTTGCACCAAAATGTTTATCCAGCTCAATTCACCATCACCAAGATGTGAAATCAACCCAAGTGTGAAGGAATTTCACAATGAGAACAGTTGAGCACTGAGGCACATTACTCAGAAGCTTGGCTTGGGTCTCAAGCATTTTATACAGGCCCATCCAGGCTTTCCCCTTCTGCCAGGCCATAGGCTCCCACTGGAAGCCCTGACCTTCAAGGCTACTGTCCTTCTGGCCAGCACAGCTGATTTCCATGGCTCTGGCCAAGGCTGAGGTCACCCTGTTAGCTCCACGCTGGTCCTAGAGAAGAAAGCCCTTTCCCAACCTGGCCTAGGGCTCCTTGCCACAATCAAAGCCTGCCAAATCACATTCCTCACCACCTACATGCTGGAAGCCCTTTTTTTTTTCTCAGTCATGTCTGTTTGTTCTCATCAAGGCTCTTCTTGCCTAGGGCGTATCCAATCTCTCCATTTTCAGAAAGCTCCTTCTAGATTTGACATACGGTCATCCTTTCTTAGCATTCTCAAGTTCAAGACAATAGTGTGGCTCTGGGAAGCCCAGCATACTAAAAATACAGCCCTTTAAGCTCTGAGGGTCCTGTCTCACTGGCATTTAAATGAATAAGCCTCTGGTTGCTTGCCTGAACCCTCATCACCATCTTTGGGAGGAAAGTTCTAGAAGCAGTTACTTGAAACAGAGACTTTGTGGTCATATCATTCACAGGGACCCGAACGTCTGTGGGTTCTTCTCCCTGGGAAATCCTTTAGTCTAGTCTCAGATCTGGGACTCTAGCCTACACTCTACTGGTAGAGATCACTGATGTTGAATATTACTAATCTACACCCATGTTCCATACTCTTAACCCTGGAACAGCCTATTGGAAACCATTCCCTGCAGAAGTGTGCAGTTGTTGAGACAGTATACTCTGGGTGTTGAATCTTGGCTCAGCTGTTTAACCTTGAGCAAGTTATTTAACTGCTCAGTTTATTCATTGGGAATAATAATAGTATTTGTTGCATGTATTTGAATAATATTTGTTACATTTTCAAAAGTATTTGTTTAATCCTAGTTAATATAGGTTTATGCTTATAATGGTGCCTGGCACATAGTTCATGCTCAATAAACACTATTAATTATTATCAATTCCCACCCTCAAGTCACCCACTCCCCCTCTGTTGGGCGCTGTGCCTGGGGTGTGCCCCTATTGTTGCATTCACCACCCCTCACTGGGCAGTAGTCTTCTGAGGGTAGGAGCAATTTCTTAATCTTTTCTCTATCGCCTGGCATCTGACACAGAGCTCTGTATTTTGTAGGTGTGCAATAATACCTCTCAGAGAAGAAAGAATGGCAGGAGTTCTGAAGTACTGAGCAGGTTTGGTCAGGGGAGCCAGATCAGTGTGAAATTATCCTTGTTTATCTTCCTCTCTGACCTGGACTTTCAGTTTCAGATACATGCGAGGAGGTTATGCCCCTGACTACACTATCTGTAACACTAGGGAAATTTTCTCCTAAGATTTTAACTTCTTTTTCCTCTTTGTGAAGGAGTAGAGAAACCCAGGGCAGGGAAGAGAGATGCTGGAAGAAGGAGGGAGGGAGAGATTGAAGTGAGTAAATGTGGCTGATCTCAATCAGCAAGGCAGCCAGCTCCCTGCTTTGTGTTCTGCAATCTTTTGAAGATGTCATTTTTCAAGACTCCTTCCCAGCAAGAGCACCCTGCCTCCCCTAAATTTCCCTTAGCATTGTTGTACCACCCCAGAGTCTGTTGACCACAAAGTTTATTTACAAATACTATGGCAACCCCAGGAGCTCTGGAGAATCTAAATAGCATTGCCAGCAAATAAAGCACAAGGCTGGAATCATCAAAGCCCTCTGGACTCCCAGCCTCACTGATAGAGATTTTAAAGCATCTGTTTTATGTTCCTGTATAAGCATTTCACCATGATTTTCAGGGCATGTTTCTCCTTCAAAGGTCTCATATCCCTGTCCTAAGGGACATTTTAAAAATCATTCCTCTTGCCAGTAGCCCCATTATTGCTCATCTCTGGAGCCTCACAGGGGGATGTTCAACTTTGCTTTCAATGCTCTGATGTTGATGGGACCAGGCACCAAATGTGAGTTTTCACTGTCTCTGTATCCCGTTTGCTTAGTGTGGTTGCAGATCTTGACCATCAGAAATCAGGTATAAGGAATGAGGAGTGTGAAGATGAGCCTTCCCTGGAAGAGAAGAGAGAGAGATGGGAGAGAGAAGACAGTGAATAAATAGCTGTAACTGGAGCATAAACTCACTGGAGAACACAAGGACACAGTTAGGACCTCAACGTTATCAAACCCACGGGCAAGAGAGCTGAAGAATCTGTACACTGACTTTCATCGGTCACTGTTTGAGGACAGCTGGGTTGGGGAAATGGAACTAATCTCCAGACACTTCTCTTCTGCTGAAAGAAAGCCCCAGGGTGTGAGAAGTCTGACTCTACAACAGCAAGGCCAGAGACGATGTAGGCAGGACACTGAGAGGAGTAACTCCGAGATAGCTCCCAGCCCTGTGCCCCCAAGTGGGAGATTCTGCCCTTTGCAGCTATGTATTTTTGTCTTTCTTACCCCTGACAGAATGGCCGTTGGTGATATGAACATGACATCTGTCTTTAGTGGAAGGTCCCTTCCCATCACTGTGGGTTTCATGTGCTTGTCTGTACAACACCCACCTGGGACTAGAAGGAGAGTTAGGCCTTACTACTCAGCCACACCACATACTTTTGCCTTTTATTTCCAAGTTCCTCAGATAGTTCAATATAACTAGTGGGTCCCATCGAGTCTTTGCTTTTCCAGGCTGAATATTCCCAGATGCCCTTACAAGTAGAATATAGTAAGACCGCCTTGTTTTTTTCATTACTTTCAAGGAAGTAATGCCTTACTTCCTTATGATCCACCGAATGTGTGTCCCTGTGATGAGCTCGTGCTGCCGGCTTGAAATACGGAAGAAGAGGTCGCAAGCCAAGGCCACGGAAGGAGAAAAGGCAAAGAAATGCATTTCCCCCTGGAGCTTCCAGAAGAAACCAATCCAGAGGAGGTTTTTACCTTAGCTCAGTGAGGCTGGTTCTGGACTTGTGACTTCTAGAACTATAAGATAATAAATTGTCTTATTTTAACCCAGTAAGTTTTTGATAATTTGATTTAGTAACAATAAAAAATTAACATAGATGGAAAAATATATCATGCTAACACTAATCAAAATAAAGCTAGTGTGCCTATTTTAATATCATACATGTAGATTTTGGAGTAAAGAATACTGTCAGGGGTAGAAAAAGTCTTTACTAAAGAGTCAGTTTTTTAAGAGAATGTAACAATTCCAAAAATGTATATGACTGATAACAGAGCTTTAAAAACACATGAAACAAAAGCACTTCCAGGAGAAATTTTTTCAATTCACAATTAAAATTTCAGACTTATATGTCTGTCTCTTGATAATTGATAGAAAAAGTAGACAGAAAATCAATAAAGATATAGATATACTGAACAATGGTTTCTATTAATTTGACTTAATTGATGTTTATAGAATGCTCCATAAAGCAACAGAAATCACTTTTTTTTTTTTGCAGTTTTTGGCCAGGGGCTGGGTTTGAACCCACCACTTCTGGCATATGGGACCAGTGCCCTACTCCTTTGAGCCACAGGCACTGCCCAATCACATTTTTTTTATTCTTTATTTATTTTATTGTTTCAGGTTCATGGAGGGTACAAAGAATTAGGCTACACTGATTGCATTTGTTAGGTAAAGTCCCTCTTATAAGAAATCACATTTCTTCCAAGTGCATACAGAACACTTATCAAGATAGACCACATGCTGGGCAGTAAAGCAATCTATACAAATTTAAGAGGATTCATATAATACAACGTATTTCTCTGACCACAATATAACTAAATTAGTGATCAGTGGAAGAAAGATATCTGGAAAACCCCTAAATATTTGGAAAGTAACTAATACATTTCTAAATAACCCATGGGTCAAAAAATAAAGCAAGGGAAAATTAAAAAGTATTTTAAAATGAAAGAAAATGAAAACATATCAAAATGTGTGGGATACAGATAAAGCGGCACTTAGAGATACATGGGTCACTATGGAAGTTTTGAGCTACACAAAAATCAAGAAACATAAAATCAGCCCAGAGGCAAACAAATGAAGCCCTTCCAGGAATATCAATGAGCCAAGAAAGTTGAAACTTGCACAGGTGAATCGGAAAGGACACCATCACTGTGTATTTTAGAAGTGAAATAATGGTCCATAATACATACCATCTCAAACTTAAAGTATGGCAGTAATTGCCTCTATTAGAAGGAACTTAGTTTTTAAATCAATGAATTCAACTTGCACCTTAAGATACTAAAAAGAGAAGGGCGAATTAAACCAAGTAAAGTAAAGCAGAATGAAAAAAGTAACACATGTCTGAGCAAACATCAAATAAAAAAAAGAAAAAGAAAAACAATGGAAGTAAAATCTGCTTGTTCAAGAAGATTAAGAAAATTGATGAATCTTTACCAGGACACATCAGGAGTAAAAATAGAGAAGACAAATAATACTGATATAAGGAATGAAAGAGGCGACTGCAACTCAAATTCTGCAGATACTAAAACAATAGTTAAGGAATATTATGAGTAACTTTATGCAAATAAATTGAACAACTTATATAAAATGGACCAATTCTTTGAAAAATTCAAACTAATGGTCGTTCCCATAGCCCAGTGGGTAAGGTGCCAGCCACATACACAGAGGGTGGTGGGTTCAAACCCTGCCCAGGCCAGCTAAAGCAACAATAACTGCAACAACAACAACAAAAATAGCCGGGCATTGTGGTGGGCTCCTGTAATCCCAGCTACTTGGGAGGCTAAAGCAAGAGAATCACTTAAGCCCAAGAGTTTGAGGTTGCTGTGAGCTGTGACACCACAGCACTCTACTGAGGGCAACATACTGAGACTCTGTCTAAAAAAAAAAAAAGAATAGAAAAAGAAAAATTCAAACTAATAAAGCTTATTCAACATAGAAGAATCTCATAATAATTATGTGGAGTGAACGAAGCCAGATTTTAAAAAAGGACCTGTACTATAAGAGTCCATTCATAAAAACTTTTAGGAAATGAAAATGAATCTGAGAGAAAAAAGGTCAGTGGTTCCCTGGGGACATGGAAGTATGGGATAGTCAGAAGGCAGGAATGGGGGAGAGTGATGGGTAATAAAGGAAGAGGAAGAAAATGTGGGTGTTTATGATTTCATCACAGTGAAGTTCATGTACAGAATCAAAACTTATCAATTTGGAAAATATGGAAGAAATGCTTCAAGACAGTCTAGGCAAAGAATTTTTGAGTAAGACTCCAAAAGCACAGACAATGAAAAAAAAAGACAAATATATGAGTTTTATATTAAACTAAAAACTTCTACACAGCTAAGGAAACAAGCAACAGAGAAAGAAACAACCTGTTGAACGAAAGAGAATATTTGTAAACTATTCATCTGACAAAGGACTAATAACCAGAATATACAAAGAACTCAAATAACTTGTTAGCAAACAATCAAATAACCTGATTTTATAATGGGAAAAGGATCTCAATAGACAATTCTCAAAAAAAAATGCAAATGGCCAAGCATATGAAAAAATGTTCAATATCACTAATCATCACAAAAATTTAAATCAAAAGTACAAGGATTTATCATCTCCCCCAATTAGAATGGCTGTTCCCCAAATGACCAACACACACACACACACACACACACACATGCTATCAGAGATGTGTATAAAAGAGAACTCATACACTGTTGGTGGAAATGTAAATTACTACAGCTATTATGACAAACAGTGTAGAGATTCCCCCAAAAAACTAAAAGTAGAACTACCATATGATCCAGCAATCCCATAACTGGGTATTTAGCCAAGGGAAATGAAATTGGAATGTCAAAGATTCTAATCTTATGAGCCAGGATGATGTCATGGCACTCGACACAGGGCAACAGAGTAAGACTCTGTCTCAAAAAACACAAAACAGGGTATTATATATTTCAAGGTAGCTGGAGGAGAGGTTTGAACGTACTCAACACCAACAAATGACCAATGTTTGAGGCGATAGAATGCCAGTTGCCCTGATTTGATCATTGCACATTGTATATATGTATTGAAATATCACTGTGTTCTATAACATATAAAACTATGTCAACTAAAAATAGAGAAAAATATCTTACCAAATTGTACACTTAAGTGTGTGTAGTTTATGTCAATTATAACTCCATAAAAATGTGGGGTTTGTTTTCCTTCTTGGTTTGAAGGGTTACTCGATAAATCACAACTCATTGTCCCTGTTTTTAAAGTTTGAATTTGAAGGGACCATCCAGTCTGACTAAAATAGAGGCCCACCTGAAGCCAGGAGGTCAGTCCTATCACATCCACATTCATGGCCAGTACACAGAGTCCTGTTTTGAAAAGAGAAAGGGGGGGTGGAGGGAGTGTGTGGGCAGCAAGCTTAGCAGGAGCTACCAAAATGCTACCAACACAAAAAACTGCTTCTCTCGCCACCCTCTGCCCAGGCAATACACAGGGTACAAAGTAAGTGAAATCCATTTTCTTTACTCTGAGCCTGACATAAATATTCACTGGCCTGAGGCTGGAGAGCTTGTTCTAGCTAGCTTGCCAGTTACACTGTCCTGGCCAGGCCACACGCTCTGCAAGCTCTATTCCAAGTCACCTGGTGCTGGCTAAGCCTCCACGGGCTCTGCTGGAGGCCTTGCCATAGGCAGGCCAGAGATTTGCATTTCTCAGCTGGGGGACTCCAAGGAGGGGGATCAGTTAGGGTGTCTGAAGCTGACAGAGAAGTTTTATTTGATCCATTAAGGCAATTGAGATGTTGTAACTCCTTTGCGACTCATTTGATTTTACTCCAGAAGTACTTCCCTCCAGCCTAGACTTGGCTCAGATATCCTGGAAATCCGGAGAACTGTATGTGGGTAAAATGTGAGCAGGCCTGATAGGGGGCTAGAAAAGAGCCGAGGCCTCTGCGCCTAGGGCTGATGTAATTGCTCTAGCAGTCACGCCTCCCTTCTTCCCTCCATCCGCTGGTCAGCGTGGTGTTTCCTTCCACTGGGTGGGGAACAGAGCTGCTGGGAGTGCTGCTGCTGCTCTCAGAAATGCCACCACGGTTGCTGTTGGCGATCCTTTCTTGTGCCATGTCCTTTCTCAGGAAGATGAATACAGGCTGTACATAACTGAGTGCCAATCAAACATTCAGCAACCACCGGTCTCATTAAGCAGAAACTAAAAGGACCCTGAGGAGAAATAAATTTGACTCAATCTGGAGTTTAGGGCAAAATCCAGCAAGGGGAAGAAACTTCCTGCCACATGGGGCCACTTCCAGGCAAAACCTCTGAAACCGGGCCCATACATTTCTCTGCCTCCCACGTGAAGGGCCATTTTAAATTTCATCTCTTTGTCCTGTTTCATCAGTAAAATCCCTGATTTGGGAGCCACCAGCAGAAAGACTTGCTGTAAGTAAAGGTCTGTGCCCGACAGGATGCACGTGGTTCCCTTACGACAGAAGTGTTTGCAGAGAAAGAACAGTGAACCAAGGATTTTCCCAGCATAGGTCTGACTCAAATTAGTTGTGAAATCACAAAACTAGAAGATTAGACTTTAGTTTCCAAGCTGTAAAATTCTATAATCAAAGATTTGATAAAATACATTCCAGATTGCTCCCTGAACTCTGAAATGGTGGGAAGTCAGTCAGAACCCAACAGAAAATACAAATTGCTCACAAAGGACAATTTATTTTTACCACCTCTTACCTTTAATAGAATACAGTTGGTGCATAATGAGAAAAGAGGCAATTGATTCTCACTACAAGCAGCCACAATTTGATTTAACAGGAAAAACTCTTCTTGATCAGGTGCCAAAAAAAAAAAAAAAATTCCTTTCTACGTGCAATGATCAAGCTGCCTTTGAGTTTTCAGCCTCTTAGTATAAAAAAATATCCAATTTGAATTATCTCAGGCAGCATTGGGACTTTGCCCTACACAGATGATCTTAAAGTTTATTATGATTGCTTGGATTTGTATGTTCTTAATTCCTTGTAATAACTAATGCCACATATCATAAAGTGAAACATCACTAACCCAGCGGCAGGGAAGTTATTAGTCAATGTTCTTGGCTGCTCATCACAGAACCAACTCTAGCTCACTGGTGCTAAAGAGGAATGTCTTTCTTTAAGGAGACCACTGTGGGTCAGGGGAGTTTTCACCAGTGATTTTGTAACCAGGGACGTTAGCAGAATTATACCACCACTGGTATAATTTTATAATTCCCACTGCTGCTCCCTAAGTAAACCAGGTTAGTGGATTTTCAGTTGACCTTTTCTTAATGCTGAGGGCTATCGCTTTGAACAGAATATGTTGGATATGAAGTACACAGAGACTGGAACTAGGGACGAGCAGGAAGTGTGTGTGACAGACAGCTCTGGTGCTGGCATCAAACCCCTCGGCCCACTTCTAATTTCAGTTATAGACATGGCAGCCAGTTCTGGAGGACACAGACTCTCCTTGTACTGGTGACCCCCCTCATGTATACTGTGGAGACTTCCTGCATTCTGCCCCAGGCCTTTGTAGGATAGGCATCTGCAGTCTGAATTTTATGCCCCCAAGGGCAATCAAGAGGTCCCAGAAGATTCTACTATGACTATACAAGCAGTAATGTGGACTCACACTGCTTAGCATCCTACACTGACTTTCCCTTCTCTCCTGTCTCATTGTACCCACCCCCCACTCCAGCAAGGAGACACACCCTATATCCATTCAAGTCCTTGTCTCAGGCTCTGCTGTAGGGAGAACCCCCACTAGAACAGTCTGCCTCATGAACCAGAGCTGTCAACTAGGAGATCATCACAGAACTTTGCATGCATTGAGTACCAGGGGAGAAGAGGAATGCTCATCAGAGCTGTGCCAGAGTGGGGAGCTAAGTACAGATTAGGGACTCATAAATGCAGGATGAGTGAACAAATGAATGGAAGAACTAGAAGTAGGAGATTCATCTTCAATAATGATAAAAAATGATGATAATGGCTATTAATAAACATTTCACACATTCCTTCTTATACAGAGTTTACAACCATTATAGGTTTGAGAATCAGAACTCGATTCAAATCCAGGCTTCTAAACTGACAAATTGTGTAACCTTCAGCAAGTGACTCAGCCTCACTAAGCCCCAATTTCCTCATCAACAAAATGAATATAGTGATAGTACTCAGCTCAGAATTTTTATGAAGATTATATGAAATATTTATGAAAGATGCCTGGCGTAGTGTGTTAGGCAGCATTTCCATAGCTAACTGTTTTTACTGTCAGTCCTTTTTTGCAGAGGAGGAAACTCAGGTCCAGCATTTAAGTGGTTGACCAGTGACAAAGAATAAGTCATTTTAGCTGCTGCTTATCCAGATTGCCCTGCTGGAATAATGGTCCAGAATTTGACCCATTTGGACCCATAGAGAATCCATAGTTGTAAGGATGGTTGATAGGAATCTAAAACAGCATCCAAGGTTTAGAATAATTTGTGGATAATAAGCTCAAGAGGAACTACTATGGCCTTGGTACGGTTTGTTCCCTACCCCCAAATGCATATGTCGAAGGCCTAACTCCCAGCGTAACAATATTTGGAGGTGGGGACTTTGAGAAGCAATCGAGTTTAGATGAGGCTATGAAGGTGGGGCCTCATGATGAGATTAGTGTCCTCAGGAAGGGGAAGGACACAGGAGTTCTCCCTCTCTGCATATGTGCACACAGCAAGATGGTGGCTGTCTGCAGGCCAGGAAGAAGACCATCCCCCCAAACCAAGTGTGCTAGCACCTTGATCTTGGAATTCCCAAGTACCTGAACTGTGAGAAACCAGTGTCTATTATAAAAGGTACTCATCCTGTGGTGTTTCGATATAGCAGCCCAGGGTGACTAAGGTGGTAATCAAACAGAAAGATAAAAAGACAGCACTGAGCTCCAGCACTCCCAAGACTGTACTTAATAAAAGGCAGATCTGAGACAAATGTAGAGTGTCCAGGACACATCCATATGCAGGAAGAAAGAGTCCTTTAGGTGTGATTTTACCAAACACAAGTGGGAAGAAGATGAGAAAGACATCCATGCAATTCAGACTCTGTTCTGGTCCTACCAGCCCACAATCTCAGTGTACCATGCCCTGGGAAGTCATCCTGTACCCTCCAGGCTGAACCCCCTCCCAGAATATGTGACTCCAGCTCGTCCTCAGGATTTGCCTCATCCTGAGGGTCAGGGGTTCTCGGGCCCTCATGCCTGTGCCAGAATCTTAGGCATTATCGGTAACAACCCTCATGACATGATCATTCCTCTACCAGTCCTGTCATCTTTTGGATCATAGACAAGTGCCACATAAATGCAGACACAGGATTCCAACACAAACCATGCTGTCGTTTATTAGTGGTCAAGTGTTTCCTTTTCTGAAAGTTACTCTTTCTCAGAAAAATCTCTATAACAACTTGATAAACTATCATGTTTTCAAGCCAGTAAATGTAATTTTTTGTATGATTCCAAATCTGAAGGCCCAAGGCTACTCTTAGACTACCAGCTAGGTATTAAGACGCATAAAATGTGCACATGGGTTTCGTGATAGTTTATTTGTTTTATCTGAGCTTATTTTTAATTCTCAAAAAAAAAGCTAACAAATATTTTTGAGTTTCTACTTTGATCCAGGCCCTGTACTTAGTACTGAATACCCGGAACTGATGATACACACTCTTAACCCTCAGAGACTTACAAACCCATCTTGCCTGGGTTCCTGGACGAGTCCTATACCTGGTTACAACTGCTAAAAATCCTACCACCGAGAAACAAAACATGGCTATAGTCATTCTTGACTGCTAATTTTCTATTTCTACTACAGTTGACTAGTTCTAGCCTACTTTATTTTTCTACTTATTTTCTGTTCTTCCTGACACTTACCTGGGGGGTAGACATGGAGGAGGGTTTGGCTAAAGGGAAGAAGTGAGGGTTCAAAAGCAGTATATGATTCAAAATAGCCCTCCCCAAATTCTAGAATACCATAAAGTATGCCAGGTTTGCTACTGAAAACAACTGTGTAGTCCTCTGAATTGCTAGTTCAGAAATAGATAATGCAACTCCATTTCTCAAGAAGTGAGACCCTTACTCCATTCATTTGCTCACTTATAAAGTTTGATGATAAATATCAGACATCTACCATGCGCAGGGCTTTATAAAAAGTGCTAATGAATGTACTTTTGTATACAAATGTTAAGTTACAAGACCTAAAAATGAATTATAATTAACAATTAATAATTAACGTCCTTTTGGATATGAATGTTCAGTTATGAAACTTAAGTAGCACTTAGCCCATTCAGAATTTAATTACTAATACTTTTCCAGATTTGGCCTTTCCTTTCCTTTTTGCCAGCATTAGGAACCTCCGTATATGTTCTTACCATCTTGCTCACCCATTGTAATGATGAAAAACAAATGTACTAGAAGATCATGGAGATAAATACATTTCTAACCGATAAGCTCATTTTCTCTCTGTGTTCTCTCTGCAACTGAGGCCCCAAGGAAGAGAAGGGGGCATACACACCTTCAGGTAAGAATAAGAGATAGGAAGAAAACATAGAAAACCGGACCAGACTTGCCACCCTGTGGCAGAGACCAATCACAACCAGGGGAAACCCCAGTGTATGAGGCTTCCTTCCCCTTTAACTAAGAGATTAAGTTGCCATTTCTCCAAGGCTCTGATGCTGAAGGAGGGAATATTCAAAAGACTGAGCATTTACCTAAAGGCAAGTGTACTACTGAAGAAGCCACTAATGAAATGTTTGTTATTCCCCACTACCTGTCCCGTGAGGCTCATGCAAATTGGCTCTATTGCATAAAAATAAAAAACTTATATTTTCTTTGCATAACTGAACAGTAGTGAATAAATTCTCAGTTCTTTGTATGATGAAAAAATTTTTTTTTCAAAAAGCTGCTGTTGCTCCTAGCAGATTTTTCTTCTTTTGTACTTAATTTCCTATCTGGTGTGCACTGTAACCGACAACAATTCCCTTAAGGCTAATCACATCACATCTCTGGCTAGTTGATTTCATGATACACAGATTACCTAAAAGTAGTATTTATGGAGAACATAAATGTAAAATGATGGTATTTTACCCTTCACTTTGACAATTAAATAAATGGTTTTATTCAATGTTTTTAGAAATGGTTTCGAAAACTTAGGGATAATGGGTGGAAAACTATATGAGATATGGACTATCCAGAAAGTAACCAGTCATGTGTCTATCTTTCATACTACATAGCTGGATACTTTCCAAACTGCCCCTGATTATACATTGTGGAATGGTTAAATCTAGATAATTAATAAAGGCATTACTTCACATAGTAATCTTTTTTGTAGTAAGAGTACCTAACCTCCATTCTCTTTACGTTTTTTTAAGAATACCCTGTATCTTCATTATCACTTTGCTACATAGTAGAGCTCTTGATATGTATTCCTCCTTACTATAATTATTATTGATTCCCCTGACACTCCCTCCCCACTAACCATGTAGTGACCACTATTTCACTCTCTATGAGATCAATTTTTTTTTTAATTCTCATATGAGTGAGATCATGTAGTACAGTACTCACCCCCACCCCCACTTCATCTGTGTGGCTTTCAGTTACCCTCAGTCAACTACAGTCTGAAAAAAAGTGAGTACAGTACAGTATAATGAGATATTTTGAGCGAGAAAGAGAGATGAAAGAGACTATATTTATATAAATTTTATTGCAATATGTTATTATTATATAACATTCTATTTTATTATTATTGTTAGTCTTTTATTGTGCCTAATTGATAAATTAAATTTAATCATAAGCATGTATGTATACAGAAATGTATAGTATATAATGTCTAACACTATCCTGGGTTTCAGTCATCCCTGGTGGTCTTAAAACATATGCCCTGCAGATGAGGGATAACTACTCATTTATGTTTGTCGATCTGTGCCTGGTTTATTTTGCCTAATTTAATGCCTTTCAGCTTCATTCATGTTGTTGTAAATGGCAAGATTTCATTCTTTTCTATGGCTAAATGGTGTTTCATTGTGTATATACCATTGTGTATCTATACTACATTTTTTAATCCCTTCATTCATTGATAAAAACTTAAGGTGACTTTGACTTCATTATCTTGGCTCTTGTGAATAGTACTGTCATAATTATGGGTGTAGAGATAACTCTTCAACATACTGATTTCATTTTGGGTATATACCTGGTACTGCTGGTATACTACTGGGATTGCTTGATCATATACTAGTTCTATTTTCAATTTTTTGAGGAACTTTCATTCTCTTTTCCATAATAGCTGTACTTATTTACCTTCTCACTAACAATGTATCCTCAACAACACTTATCTTTTTCTTTTTGATAACAGCCATTCTCACTAGGATGAGATAATATCTCATTGTGACTTTGCTTACCTTTCCCTAATGATTAACTATATTGTGCATTTTTTTGTGTATCTGTTGCCTGTTTGTATATTTTCTTTTGAGAAATGCCTATTTAGGTCTTTTGCTCATTTTAAAATCAGGTTATTTGGTTTCTTGTTATTGAGTTGTTTGCATTTCTTTTAGATTTGGGATTTTAACCACTTGTCAGATACATAGTTTGCAAGTATTTTCTCTCATTCAAAGAGGCCAATTTCATAAGAATTTTAGTCATGAGCCTTCATGAATAGAATGGCACTCAATTAGAAAACATTTAAAAAAAAATACTGCTTCATGAAGAGAATAACAGATAAAAGCATTAATAGGAGCACATAAACACCTGTTTTGCTGTTTGACAAGTAAAATAATCAGAGCAAATAAATTAAAATAAAGAGAATATGCATAATATCAGTTGAATAGCTATAGCTACAGATACAGCTGAATTGCAAACCTTTACAGAGCCCATCAAACATTTATAAAGATTGATCACATATACCACAAAATCTGTCAATAAATTCCAACTGCAGACATTGCAGAGGCAAAACTCTGTTATTAAAACAAAATAAATCCAAACATATGGCTTTCCTAATTTATTTTATTAAGCTAGAATAATCTGATAGCAATTCTTAACAAATGTGTCACATAAATCCACTTAAAATATGATTTGAAAATTCCAAATATAATATCAGAAAAGTGAAATTTAGAAGTATACACAAAGAAAGAGTGTACTATAAACAATTTATTTATCCAAGGATATAAGGAAAATTTATAACTAATCTTTTATTATTGCACCTGTGAGTCAAAATAGAAAATTCTATGGTTATGCTAATAGACACTAAAATACATTTGATAATATTCCAAATTTATTCCTGGTAATAACTTCAATAAACCATAAGTAGAGAAAACCACTTTAATGTATCAAACAACCACAAAAGTAAATAAGTATTGAACATTCATAAAAGCCCTTATGATGGACAATATTATGTCTAATTTACAAATGATGAAATGAAGCACAGAGAGGTTAAGACAGCTGATTAAATCAGGCTCACTTAGGTAATCTTGTACAATCTCTTTTACTTAAAGTCAAGTAATTTTGGACTTTAAGTCACATCTACAAAATACCTTTATGGCAGCCCTCATATTAGTGCTTGGACTGTATAACTGGGGATTTAATGGCAAAAACTCAATTGAAAAAAGAGGACAAAATGACGGTTTTCCTCACTGTAATTTAAAATTAATGAAATTCTAACAAAAGAACAGAGATCATTAAAAGGAAAAAACATATATACATTGATGAAAGAAATTACAGATGACATGAACAAATGGAAAAGCGTATATGCTCAAGGATCAGTAGACTCAGCATTATTCAAATGTCTATATTGCCCAAAGTGATTTGCAGATTCAGTGTAATACCCATCAAAATACAATTGTCATATTTCACAGATCTAGAAAAAATAATTCTGCACTTTGTTTGGAACCAAAACAGAACCTGAATAGGCAAAGACATCTAAAGAAAAAAAAAAAAGAACAAATCTGGAGGCATCACATTACCAGACTTCAAACTATACTACAAGGTTATAATAACCAAGACAGCATGGCATTGGTACAAAATTGATCAGTGGAACAGAAGAGAAAACTCAGGAGTAAAACTACCTACAAACATACTGAAACACATAAACACCAGGGAGTACTACTTAGCCATAAAAAATTAATATATTTTGCAGCAATTTGGGTGGAACTAGATACCATTATCCTAAGTAAAGTATCTCAAGAATGGAAAAACAAATACTGCATACACTCTCCAATAATTTGGAACTAATTGATGGGCACACATGGACACAGAGAGAAGTAAAAGTCATCAGAAATCAAAAAGGGTAATAGGCACAATGAACACTATGCAGGTGATGGGCACATTAATAGCCCTGAATTAAACATTATAAAAGTTATCCATGTAACAAAATCATTTGTACCTCCTCAATACTTTGAATTTAAAAGAAAGAAAAAAATATCTTTTTTTTTTTTTTGAGACAGAGTTTCACTGCATCATAGTTCACACCAATCTCACACTCTTGGGTTCAAGCAATCCTCCTGCCCCAGTTTTTTTCTTTTCTTTTTTTTTTTTAGTAGAGATGGAGTCTCACTCTTGTTCAGGATGGTCTTGAACTCCTGGACTCAAGCAATCCACCTGCCTTGGCCCCCCAGGGTGCTAGGATTATAGGCATGAGCCACCATGCTCAGCCTACTTTCCGTTTATTTTATATTTATTTTGGACTATGGAAATGATGTTAGACAGAAAGCAAATTCAAGCAATTCTCTTATTTGAGTTCAAAATGGATCACAAAACAGCAGAGACAACTAGCAATGTCAACGCTTTTGGCCCAGGAACTACTGACGAACGAATAGTGCAGTAGTGGCTCAAGAAGTTTTGCAAAGGAGGCAAGAGCCTTGAAGATAAGGAGCACAGTGGCCAGCCATCAGGAGTTGAGAGCGATCATTGATCTTCTGACAACTATAGCAGAAGTTGCCAAAGAAGTCAACGTCGACCATTCTATGGTCGTTCAGCATTTGAAGTGAACTGAAGGGGTGAAAATTTAAAAGAAAAATTGTGAACATTTTAAGAGACTTTATCTATGTATTACTTTTTGAAGTTGAATTACTGTAGCAATGTGTAGTATGAGGTTCACTCAAAAGATGGTGTTAATCAAATGAATGCTAGCCATCACCATGTGACAGGCAGGCCAGTCAAAGAAAGTGGAGAAAACACAGTTGTCTTCAAAGAGTGCAAGACCATTTTGAAATCTGAGACCTTTGTGGATGTACAATAACAATAGAGGCATGAGTATGCAACAGAAACGCCACACGCCTATCAGCTGAACACATGGGTGGTAAGTTCGAGATGCATGGTACTGTGTGTGATGCACCTAAGCAGTAGTTCACCGTAATCAGAAGTGCCCGGGATGCTGATGGTAACCACTTTGAGCATCCCTTGTAATTTCAGAAGTCAATCATGACTTGCATTCATCTTTTGTTATTGGTATATGCTTGAGCGTTATAATTTTAATGCAGTTTTTTTTCTTTCTTAAAATGTGCGTAATAACATTTTCTGGCACCTCTGTATAATATATACGCCATTGATTCTGTTGAATCATGACCTGTGCATGTTAAATGCCAAATTTAACAGTCTTAAGTCTGCAACTCATGAACATAGGATATCTTTCCATTCATTTAGATCTTCTTTAATTTCTTTTAACAGTATTTTATCATTTTCGGAGTATAAGCTTTTGCCTTTCTTTTTAAAATCTATTCACAAATATCTTATTCCTTTTTAATACTATTATAAAAGAAATAGTCTTCTCTATTTCATTTTTGTTTTGCTCACTGTTACTGGAGAGCAGTGTTTTTCAATCTTTCTTATCTCATGGTACACATGAACCTATAGTTGAACTTCCATGGCACACTTACATTATGCTGATCCAAAAAAAGAGTAACAAAAATAACATACTTACTGTGCTTTGAACTTCTTCCAAAAACAATTAATGATCTTGAAAAATTTTCGTGGCACACCTAAGATCCTCTCACGGCACACCAGTGTGCTGAGGCATACCAGTTGAAAATCACTGCTCCATAGAAATATAATTTATTTTTTCATACTGTTTTTATATTCTTGCAACTTTGCTGAAATTGTTTATTAGTTCTAAGAAATTTTTAGTAGATTCTTCAAGACAATTCTGCTATTTTTATTTCTTTCATTTTATTTATTTTTCTTTTCTTAAGACAGAGTCTCATTTTGTTGCCCTTGGTAGAGAGCTGTGGAGTCATAGCTCACAGCAACCTCAAACTCTTGGGCTCAAGCATTCTCTTGCCTCAGCCTCCAACTGGGACTACAGGTGCCCACCACAACACCAGACTATTTTATTAGAGATGAGGTCTCACTCTTGCTCAGGCTGGTTCGAACCCATGAGCTCAGGCAATCCAGCTGCCTCAGACTCCCAGAGTGCTGGAATTGCAGGCATGAGCCTGGCTTTTCTGCTATTTTTAACATGAAAAAATGTTTCTTTTTTGGTTGCAGTTTGACTGGTGCTGGGTTTGAACCCACCACCCATGGTATATGGGATTGGCGCCCTATTCACTGAGCCACAGGTGCCACCCCGAAAAAATGTTTCTTTAAGAAAAAAGAAAAACAATTAATACTTTAAAAAATTGAATGGGAAGTGATTAGTGCATGAGGTAATATAGACCTGGGCTTGGTTGAAAGTAGCAAAGATACTGGGAGTGGAAAGTATGTAAGTATGTTGCAGATAAACCACAAGTAATGTAACCCACTAACAGCTCATTAATTCACTTTCTAATAAGGTATTAAGCACTGGCACATACTCAGTATTGTGTTAGGATCAAAAGAAATATATAGAAGAATGAGCTGTTATCTTTGCCCTTGCGGGGTTTAAATCTGTCAGAGGCAGACTTATGCAAACCAGCTATGCATCTCCAGCAAAGGAGAATGATTTAAGTGCTGGTTATACGAAAGTAAAAGTAATGAGAGATGGGATCCCTGAAAGAGTGGTTAATCCTGCCAGAAGGAAGGGGATGACATTTTCATGGTGGAGGTAACATTTGTCCTGGGCTCTAATGAACAGGTAGATGTATAATAAGCAAAGACTTAGGGGAAAGGGAGGAGATTCAGAGGCAAGGGAACGGCTTGTGAGAAGGCAGGCAGCAGTGTCAACGCATAGCTTGTGGGGGACCCATGAATAACGAACCTGACCTGTCGTGTTCTAAGGTTTGGCCACTTGCAGGATCAGTGGGTTTCAGGTTTTGAGAGGTGATGGGAAGCCAGATCACAAAGTGCTTGATAGACATGCTAAAGAGTGCAGAATTTATTCTATGGGCCCATGCTCCCCGAACTTTAATGTGCATATGGATCTTTGAAAATGCAGATTATGATTCAATAGGTCTGGAGAGAGAGTCCCCGTTTTGAACAAGCTCCCCTGTGAGGCCAATGCTGTTGCTCCAATTGTCACACTTTGAGGAGCAAAGCTACCAGGCAGTCGAAGCCACTAAAAGTTTCAATGCAGACACAATTGGGTCAGTTCTAGAAGGCTAGCTCTGACTACAACACAAAGAAGTGAGGCAATATAGGGGGGCAGTAAAAAGCAGATCTCTTGAATTTGCTTTGAGTTGGTATACATAACCATAAGATATTATCCAGTAGCGTCCAAAGGCGGAGAAAGGGAAATGGAGAAACACAAGGTGAATTTACCTAGTGTCAGGCGCTCTCAACCCCTCCACTCCCCGGGACCGTCCCCAGCCCCACCCCGGTGCTCAAGGGTCCTGGCTGAGGAAGGCTGACTAGACTCCTAGCTGAGCATCTCAGAGCCTGCAGAGCCAGCTCAATGTATCCTGCCAAGGCAGTGGTGGTTGTGCGTCACTTCCTTTGCCCCTTTGGAAGTGACCCTAACGCAATATTCCAGAACCCTGTCAGATATCTTTGGCTATTGAAACAGCAGAGTGCGAAAGAAACAAAGCACAATCTTATTCTCTTCGGAAATGACGAAGTTTCACAACATGCTTAACACTCTGGCCTCTCGCCTGCACATGCCTGCTGCGTGTCTAGTAAGCGGCAAATCATCTTTACGTATCTGAACAGAATTGAGCCTGCGGCATCTTCTCGTTAGGGCCTCACTTGGGCTTGCATTTAACCTGCCTGGCAGTTCTGAGGAAGAAAAATGCTACTATACTATCTTTTTAAATGATTTCTTTTTTTCCCCAAATTATAAAGTAATACTACATAATTGTAACACAAAATTAATTGAAGAAATAACAAAAAAAAAAAAAAAGGTTGATGCAGTGGCTAGTGCCTGTTATCCCAACACTTTTGGGAGGCCAAGATGTGAGGATCTCTTAAGGCCAGGCATGGGCAACGTAACGAGACCTCCTCTCTACAAAAAATTAAAAAAAAAAATGGCCAGGTGTCTCAGCTACTTCAAAGGCTGAGATGGGAAGATCACTTAAGCCTAGAAGTTCAAGGTTATGGTGAGCTATATATGATCATGCCACTGCACTCTGGGCTGGGTGACAGAGTGAGACCCAGCCTCTAACCTATAAATTAATTAATTTAATTAAGAAGAAGAAATTAAATTATTTACATTTCAATAATAATCACTGTTAAACATTCTGATGTACTTCCTTTCCTGCTTTCTTTTTCTTTTTTTTTTTTTTTTTTTTTTTTTTTGGCTGGGGCTGGGTTTGAACATCCACCTCCCTGGCCCCCTACCCGTTTGAGCCACAGGGGCCACCCCTTTCTTTTTTCTTTTATACCATATTTTACTTCCTATTCTTCTCTCTTAATATCATAGAATGAGCTTTTTCTCATACTCTTATTATGGTTTAAATAATATTTTTTAAATCCCTAGACATAAAATTAATTGCACTGCCAAATTCTTTTTAGAATAATATGTAAAAATCATCTTTTTCTTTGCATTTTGCCACATTTTAGATCATGTATTATGGAATATAATTAGGCTTAGGAAAAAAAAGTATGAAGATTGGATTTCCACAATTTACTTAATCAATTTATCTCTTTTTATATATACTGATTCATGCAACAAATTTTTACTAGCACTAGACAAGCACTGTTTTAGGCTTGGGGATGAGGAAATCCCTTCCCTAATAATAATTACATATTAATAGAATTCCCATATATTAAAAAAAATGACAGAATTTAAGTAATGGTGTTTTGAAGGAAAACAAGGGTAAGCATAAAGGAATGGAATGTGAGTGGGCAAAGGGAGAGGAATTCCACAGTTGTGGCAAGTCAGACAGGACTTTCTGGGGAAGTATACGATGCAGAGGAGAGGGTTGAGCAAAGATCTGGGGATGAGCATCTCAGGCTGAGGGAAAAGCATGTGCAAAGTTCCTGAGGTTAGGAACAAGCCTGGTAAGCAGGCCCCTGCAGCAACACACAAAAAAGTACCCATGATGCAATCACAGAGGGAGGTGGGGGTCTTACTGCTTGTGGTAGGGAATTATTGATTCTTCGTGTTTTGGGATATGTTTTATGATTGAATCTACTTTTTAAATGCTTTCTCTGGTTGCTGTGTATAAAATAACCTCACTCTTTAAACCATAATAGCCCAGACCCATCTTAGAAGAAACCTGGGGGATATTTTTGTAGTTTGGGAATAGGGAAATGGATCTTTTTAAGAACAGAAGACCTAGAAATCATGAAGGAGAAGATTGGTAAATCCATTCACCTGACAAATTTTTGGATGTTAATAGGGTTCCAGATATTGTGACAAGCCCTGGAAACACAGTAGTGACAAAACTCTCCCCTTGTGGAATTTATAATTACATTTGACTCCGTGGGTATTGACAACTTCTGAATGGCACAAAAAGGAAAACAAAATAAAGACAAAAACAGAAAGTCACAATAAAAATAAAAGACAGAAAATTGGGAAGAAAAATCTGCAATGTATAATCTCAGTGACCCAATTTGCCTATTTTATAGAGTTCTTATAAAGCAATAAGAAAAAGTCAAACAATCCATTTGATAAATTAGGCCAAGAAAATGAGTAGACAGCATACAGAAAAATAAAAAGAAACAGTCAATAAACAAAAAGATTTTCAACCTCAATAAATCTGAACTATAAAATGCCAGATTATTAATACTGATCATTTGTATGAGTAGGAACCTGAAATGACTTAGGAGTCTAGAAATGCCTACCAAAATGTGAATGCGTAGAAACGTAAACCCAGTGACCTGCCTGCAGGAGATGCACCCTCCCCTCTCTTCTTTAGTATTGTCATAGAATGAAGAAGGCCTGTGGCTTACAGTTCCCCAATAAAGTGTCTTCTCTGAGACTTTAAATCTTTACCAGCAAGACAGAAGAATGATTGGAGTTTGCGCATCCCAATAGCGACTGTTGGCCCAAGCTGGCCCTGCTACACAGGCCATTCCCTCACTTCGTAATTCCTGAGCCACAGTGGTTTTGCCCTCCTTTGTGATTGATTCTCCACATTTTCTTTAGTGTCTGTGAACCTCAACTGTCCTTCCAGTATGTTCCATTTTGCTTACATTAGTGAAAAGGAATATCTGTTGATGGCAACCCAAGGACTCTCATACACACAGTAGTAACCTCTTTAACACGGGTTGCTTCCTGGAAGTGCAACCAAAAGGGTAATAAGGAGGAAGAGAGAAGGGTGGTGCCTGTCGCTCAAAAGGGTAGGGCGCTGGCCCCATATGCCGGAGGTGGTGGGTTAAAACCCAACCCCTGCCAAAAAAAAAAGAGGAAGAGAGAGATGGAGAAGGGAAGGAGGAGTATTGTGATGCTAGTACACTGTTAACCTGTTCATAACAACAATTTGTAATATATCCCTAGTAAGTGCAGATATAAACAAAAGCAATTATACAGGTAAGCAAAAATTGAGAAAATGATGAGTCACTTATAATATCACTAACCGGGGAAGACCATTTTCAATAGTGTGGTATATAATCTTACAAACTTGTGTGTGTGTGTGTGTGTGTACGTGTGGAGGTATGTATATCCATGCACACATGTCTTTATTTTTGTACACGTATCTGCAAATGGGCTTTTACTATATTTAGAGAACTTTTTTGATCAGTAATATATCAAAAATGCTTTTTTATATTATCAAATATTTATCTATATTAGCATTCTTAGTGATATTGAAGTCTTCATTTGATTAGATGTAACATACTTAGCTTAATGGATATATTACTATTGAATTTTAAGTTGTTTCTACATTTTTAACATTATAAAAAATGAACATAATAATGCAATGTATGATCTTTGGTAATTTTTTTTTTTTTGAGGCAGAGTCTCACTTTGTCACCCTTGGTAGAGTGTCACGTCATCATAGCTCACGGCAACCTCAAACTCTTGGGCTCAAGCGATTCTCTTGCCTCAGCCTCCCAAGTAGCTAGGACTACAGGTACCCATCACAACACCCTGCTACTTTTAGAGACAGGGTCTCGCTCTTGCTCAAGCTGGTCTCAAACTCATGAATTCAGGCAATCCACCCGCCGTGGCCTCCCAGAGCACTAGGATTACACACATGAGCCAACATGCCTGGCCCTGATCTTTGGTCATGATTCAGAAAAAAAAATCTAACTATGAAGGTATGTGAGCAAAAATTGGGGAAATTAGTTATGAGATGGATATAAGATGATATTAGGAAATTAGAGTTAATTTTGTTGTATAATTTATGGTATTATAGTTACAAAAATGTTCTTTTCTTAGAGTTGAATGTTGACATACTTATAGTTGAACTGTCAAAATTTCTGAAAATTACTTGTAAATGATTTAGCAAAACTAAAAGATGGATGAACAGATGACAGATGCAAGAGAAATGGATGAAACAAATATGGCAAAACATTAACAAGTATTGAATCTGGGAAGGGGGTGGATATGTGGGTAATAGCCTTTCTACTTTCCTAATTGCTTCAAATTTTTCATAATACAAAGTTCTTTTAAGAAATAAAACTGACATGCCAAAGAGTGCCAATACCTCAGTGGCCCAGCGTCCTTTGAAAATAAACTAGTTCACATACGTAAACTTCCCTGATAACTGAAACTTCTTCCCACTGCCATTCCAACTATTCCATTTTCGTGTGTATAGGAATGATCTCAGTGCTCGTAAAGTTTATAGGGTGATATGCCCCTGCATTCAATAGCCTCAAACGCTCACTCTACCGCAGCGGTTCTCAACCTGTTCTCAACCTGTTCTCAACCTACAACCCACAGGAACTGTACTAAAGGGTGACGGCTTTAGGAAGGTTGAGAACCACTGCTCTACTGAAATTTGGCCCGTCTTTTGTCAGCCTCGAGGTTGTGCGCCTCTTTCCTGGAGCACCTCTCTCTAGCAGCACCCCATCTCCCTAATTTACTTCCACTCTACTATGGCGTAGAAACCAACGACCATGCTTATTAAATTGTGTCCCAAATGAAAACCTAAGAAAATTCTGGGACATGTTCCTCAGCTATCCCAGCTTAGCCTGCTATGGCTTTGAGAAGTATTAATTCTTCCTCAAAACTCTTTTCCTTGGTAAGGCTATATAGGAATAACACAGCATTCGTTCATTCATTCGTTTGTTTGTTTGTTTGTTCCTTCAGTAAAAAATGATTTTGGAACAATGAATTACTGCTCCTGATGCTAGAATACAACATCCAATCTTTGCATGCATGGGACCTTAAACTCTAGTCCTGCAAATGGATATTGTGAATCGGACTTCAAAAAATACCCAAAGAGCATGAAACAGGGGAGCTAATCTACATAACTGAACACAGAATTCAAATTTCAAAAAGAAAAACAAAAGCCCTACATTTCAAAAGGACAAATTTGCAGCCAGGAAACCATAATAGTGCTATTAGAACCATGAGTCAGAGGCTCTTCAGGGAATAAGTTATTTCTGGCAAAGAAGGCCTGATCTGGAAGCAGGTCTAGTCCCATGCGTGGCCTCACTCTCTGGGGCCACAGTTGCAGGCCACACCTGCCCGCAACCCCTTCTCTCTTCCTCTCTCTGTCTCTTTCTCTCTCACACACACACACACTCCCTCAGCTGCTCTTCAGACTGAACCTGCACAAGCCCCTTTGCTACTGGAGGAGGATGTGACTTAGCGGTTGGGGGATTTGAATTTGTACTCATAGCTGGTTGAGCCAGGCGTGAGAAAGGTACCATGACCCTCCACAGGATTGCAGAAATCAGCCAGGGGGCCTCACTTTTAAGAATAAATAAAATAGTGAAATAAAGGCCTCACCTGCACAGTTTCAAATTTAAAGACACAGCTAAGATAGAGAAGCATGAAAATTTCCATGAGATGAGTATTATGGTCACTGGTAGAAACATCAAGTTCACAATTTAGTTTAGGAAAATCTGAACCAGTATGTCTTTTCTTCTTTCCTTGCAGTTCCAAATTTTGTGCCAGCAAAATGAAAAGCCCTACTCTCTCTACTCGCACCTCCCTCCCCAAACCTCCCACTTGGTGTTTATTTATGAAAAGATTATAGGCAGTTGGCCATCTCTAACAACTCTTGACAATAAGCAGGGAAGTGGGTTAAATTATTTAAAACTGAAAAAAGAAATCTGGAAAAGCATTTAACAAGCGAACTAGTGGTTTCTAAGTGCGTTCCAAAATGAGAGGCATTCAAAAGAAGGGCCTCTCTGCTTCCTATTCAAGCAAGGACTCAGGATATCAGAGCCCCAAACCCGGGCCCCCGAGCAGAGATGAGGTCACAGCTGACCACATGAATGGACCTTGTCCAAGAAAACTCTTTGAAGGTATCCCTTCTGGTGACTGAACAGATTGTCCTCTGGGATTGAAGCAAACACAGATAAAAATCCCTGGGGAAAAGCCACAGTGCATGGCACAGAGACGAGAAAGCGTCTGCCGATTGCAGCCACTTGCTGCAGGCTTCAGGCCATTTTTCCTTAATTCAGTCCTATGTTTACCCTAAACTCCAGAACCTTCAGTCGTGAAGGGTTAGAGGCTGATGGGTGTCTAGTGAGTTTATCATGAAAATTGCATGAAAGCTTCCTTCTACTTCATAACCTAGGAAGTGAAAATCCAAGTATAATGAGAGACTCCAAACTCTCCATTCATCCGGAATAATTTTCCTAAAAAGTCCCTTTCACTACCCATTGCTCAGAAGCTTGCAGGGTCCCCACACATCAGAGGTAAATGGTCTCGCTGATGTGAGCCTGGTCCTGTTCCTGGGAGACACCCTTGCCTGTATACACCTGAGCCTGAGTGCAGATCGCCTGCCCTGCTAGGTGGCCCTGCCCATCCCCACTTATGACTCAAGGGGCACTTGAGTCCTGGCATTTTCATGCAGGCCTTGTTCCCATAATTGACAAATACTTGATTTAGACCCAATTTTTTATGGATATCTTTACTGCAGGGAGCAAGTAATCTCTGAGTCCCAAGTAATCATGGTGTTTGTGATTTAGAGTAAACATGGGCAGAAAGCCAGTAGCCCAAAGCTTTGCACAGACTCCAGGGTAAGAAAGGGAGAGTATTCACTTCCAGACATTTTCATGCATCTCCTGTCTCCTGACCCTTTCTGGGATCTTTGGGACATAAAGAACATCAGACACTCTAAGGGCTGCACAAGTGTCAGCAATGAAGCTGACTTCACCACAGAGGTCAGTGAGTTTCCCTCTCTGCTTCATCTTCCCTGACCTGCCTTTGAATAGTGTTCATTGAATTGGCAGTAAGATGTCCACCAATGGATCTCCTTCCATGAACTTTTCTATCCCTAAGAGCATGTTTTATATCAACCTATATCCACATCACAAACATGTAAACTTCCAAGTTTTGCCTTTATTATATACTGTACTTGAAACATCCTTGCCCTTCTTTGCTACCTGGTAAATATCTCCCCAGCCTTTTCAAGGTTCAGCTCAAATGTAACTCCTGTCTTCACCTTCTTTTTACTGCACTCTTATGGTATTAACTGCTCCTTCTTCCTTATTCCCAAGGTATATCACCCTACTCTATTTTAGAACTCAACCGTTATGCATTGTCAACTGCTGATACATCTATCTCTCCCAGCCCCTGGAGAGGAAAGACTGTCTTACTTAATCTTTATATCCTAAGTTCCTACCTTATGCCAAGCACATAGTAGGTGCTCCATTGATATATGGGATTGAATGCAAACAGCCTAGAGGTTCTTGAAATAGCCCCCAAGTTCCCCTCTGCTGCACACAGGTAGAAGTCTAGCCTTGGGAAATATTCTGCTGCTTGCTGTGGGCCCCCTCAACTCTCCCACGTCCACCCACAATTTCTTCATTCTTATCCAACCTCTGGCAGCTTCTTCTGGCTCTGCCTATTCTGCAGGCCCATTTCTTGAGTTAGTCTTTTGGCCTCTCTCTGCACAAGTCTAAATACCCACCACTATCTCTGAGCCTCAGTTTCCTCATCTGATTAAACCTATTTGTAGCACTATTATATAGAGGAAAATGACATGTGTATATAAAAAGTGTTTTGTACTGAAATAGGAAACAACACAAACAAAATTGAGTTTATATGTTAAGGTAAAATGTATTTTTAATACAAAAATAACTTGCAAAATGAGAAGGCAAAGGAGTCGGGCATATATTTACGGGTAGCTAAATAGATTAAGGGAAAAGAAAATTATAACAATGCTAATATAATTGAAAGAATATAATGGACTAAAAAGTTCCTGAATATTACTGACTGTAATACTGAAAGTTAAAAATTGTTCTTCTTATCCCATGCTTAGACATCTGATTATTACCTATCTATAGATGTTTCGAATCCAGTAGGTTCAAAATTAAATTCCTAATCTCTTACCCACCCCCACACAAACTTTTGCTTCTCTTTATTCCTTCTCTTGGGTAATGCCACTACTATCCAATAGTCTCTCAGACCTGGGAGACGTGCTCCTAATTCCACTCATTCCAACGCCACCTGCCCATCCTCCATCTGATCCCTCACCAAGTCCTGTGGACTCTAAATCCTAAAATAGCTCTTGATTCTATTTCCTCTACACACAGACAAATTCATTGCCCCCACTTTTCAGGTCCTTGTGGTTTCTCACACCTGTTCTCCTTCAACCATGTCCCATTAAACCTTCCATCTACAACTCACCTCTAATTCCCCTAGAGAGCGCTTTTGAAGATAAAAACTTTAACATGCGAGAAATTGTTGGGCACTCAGCTTGATGGGATTAGGAAGGCCCCACCATTCCTCTGCTGGAGGGCCTGGCAGCCTGACTGTAGATCCCCAGCGTCGGCACCCTGACCAGCCCTCTCCCTGCCAGCAGCTGCCTGCAAAGGACCCTACACTGAGCAACCAGAGCCGGGAAGGGACCCTCCTGCCCTGAACCTGTCAGTTGCAAGCTCCCTAGTCTTACCCTGGCCCCGCCCAGCGCACCTAAGTATCCCCTGGCTGGAGGACCTGGCTCAAAACACTTTTCTTGAAAAAACAAAGATGGAAGCAAATTCTATGGACTAAGGATGATGGTGCGCTTCTCTTCCAGGGTTGGGCCATGAACTTACACGTCCACCTCAGAAAGATCTGGCCTTCAGAAATGACAGCATTCAGTCCCAGGAGGCACCTGCAGTTCGTCCTCCGTCTCTCCAATTCGTGCTATCTATGGAAATACAGCACAGTAAGAAGCAAAACAGAACCTGCTGTCTGAATGGGGGAACCTGCATGCTGGGGTCCTTTTGTGCCTGTCCCCACTTTTTCTATGGACGGAACTGCAAGTATGATGTGTGCAAAGAGAGCTGCGGGTCTGTGCCCCATGACACCTGGCTGCCCAGGAAGTGCTCCATGTGTAAATGTTGGCGCGGCCAATTCCACTGCTTTCCTCAGACATTTCTACCTGGGTGTGGCGGCCACGTGGTGGAGGAGCACCCAGAGGCTTCCCGAACTCCAGAAATACCACTGTCTGCACATGTCATTTTTATGTTAGCTAGCATCTGCCTTTCTATACAAAGTTACTATTAATTGATATTTGACTTTTTCTGGAAATAGAAGCATACCATGCACATTTCATGACCAGCAAAGTCTGCTGCTCCGGCGTCCTAACCGAAAGATGATCATTTGTTAGTTGCCTTGAAATAATGAATATATTTCCATATGGTCCCTAACACTTTCTTAACGTACCAAGTGCTTCTTACCTCTGCCCTGCCCTCTCCCCAGAAAATTTTTTTTTTCCAAAAAATGTCAGCTATATCTACATTGTGCTCAAGTCCTATGTTTCTTGATGTATGTAACTCTACCACGGTCTTCTTACTAATATTTTCTTTCAAACAATTGAATTCTGTCCTCAGATTATTGAAGACTAAACCTAGTATGGAATCGAGGATAAAATTTTGAGAGGAGTTGATCAAAATCAATAAAGACAGTAGCTTTAGAAGAAAAGGACTTAAAAGGGAGGAGCTAGAGTGATGTGGAGTGGAAGTCTGTGGTGTTTCAGGGAGATTGGTAGGAAAGAGGAAGTGAGTGGGAGAGAAGGATTGGAAGAGATAAAATGGGTTACTTGATTGATGATTAGGTGGGTGTAAAGAAGCAAGTTAAAAGGCTAAATTGAAGGGCATAGAAAGCTGTAAAAGACAAGGGCTTCCTTATTTTATCAAGACATCATAAACAGAATGACAACTCTTTGGGAAAAAACTTACATCTAAATTTTCCCAACAAGATTGCTGAATACATTATGTTTCCTCCAGACAATGCAATTATTTTAACTCGTAGAAGAGAGAAAATGTTCACAGTATATTCAGTTGCAAGCCAGGTGATAAAACCATATATTGTAATGCCCATCTTTAAAATATGTTGCATATACGTGTATACACAGTAAAAATGGAAATATATTGAAAAAAAAAACTTTAACATGCCACTTCAAAGTATTCTTTGGCCCCCCAAACCCAGATTAAAGACCAAATTTCTTAACACGTCATTCGAATTCTTTCATAATTTAACCCCTATTTATGTTTCAAGTTATACCTCTATGCTTCCTAAAGTGTCTCTGATATCGAAAACAACCTTCTGGGACCCTCTCCAGATGGGCTTTCTCACATACATCCTTTAGCATGGGGTGCTCATCTTAATTAGAGCGTCTGTCTCAAATATCATCATTTCTAATTAGGTGTCTTCTTCACCAGACGGTACAGTCTTTGCTTATTCAACTAACATTTCTCCATGAAGATATTAACTGAAACTCTTCCATTGCCTCCCCATCCAGCACACGGGAGAAGTGATAGGAAGTAGAAGAAAACAATGATGGGAAGAGAGGAATGAAGTGGTTAGTCCCAACACTGGAGGAAGAAAAGGACAGGGCTTTATGCCTTTTGTTGGTGGGTGAAGAAAGAAAAATATGGTACCCAGCAGATAGTTGACCACATGACCCCAGGAAGGATCAAGTAATTTGACACCTGCTTTGAGTCATCTTAAAACCATATGCCCAGCAATTCTCCCCATCGGAACCTCTGGAAAAGGTAGCTGGTTAGGCAAGCTTTTGTTGGATGGATATGGACTAATCCCCCAAAATGAATGTTTCACTGTGAATTATGTCTTGATTATGCGCCAACAGGTGATTGCATTTAAAGAGTTTTTTTCAGTGTTCTCATCACTGAACTCTCCAAGGGCAGATGGACATTTCAAAAAACAACACACTGGCCTAAACAAGGCATAAAAAGACTAACACTAACTCCTCGTAAATTTAACCTGTCAAATTTAGTCCTTTATATACTTTACACAAACATCTTCATGTTGGTCTCAACACCTAACAAAGCCCAAGTTTATACAATAAAAAAAAGATAATCTAAAATTCTATCTTATTAGGGATCAGTATTATGCAAATAAAATAGGAATTTTATCCACTTAGCAAATGTATCATTCTCAACCAAGCTTTCTGCTCTAAAGCACCAATACCCATGGAGAACATAACATAAGCTATAGTTCTAGTGTTATCTTTGACTCTGCTGCTTGTAGTCCTGATTATCTCTTATAGCTGTCTTTGCGGCTGGTACATAGTATGTCCCTCTTTAGCAACATAGGGCAAAAAATACATAAAATAGGGCCAAGTGCCTCTTTTTCTGACAGAGAGAGAAAGAGGGAATTTTACTCAGTGGCCCTGAGGTTCAGTGCCCTGGCGTCACAGCTCACAGCAATCTCAAACTTTTGGGCTTGAGCAATTCTACTGCCTCAGCCTCCCAAGTAGCTGGGACTACAGGTGCTCGCCACAATGCCAGACTAGTTTTTCTATTTTTAGTAGAGGCTGGGTCTTGCTTTTACTCAGGCTTGTCTCAAACTTCTGAGCTCAGGCGATCCACCCACCTGCCTTGGCCTTCCAGAGTGCTAGGATTACACGCATGAGCCACTGTGCTGGCCGCCAAGTCCTTTTATAATATTCAAATTAAATAACCATAAAATCTACCTCTACTGTGAAAATGTATTGCCTCCATCTACAGGGGCATCCTACCTCCCATGCTAAGAGAAAGAACTCAAAGAGGCTTACTCAGCCAAAGTGGTCAGTCCTGGTTGTTATTCTCAAGATGGAAGAAAAGTGGGATCTATGAGACGTTCATCCACAGAAGGATCCCAGGATCTGGTGCAGCTGCTGCTGACAAACTCCTATGGAAAGCAGAAGGCCTGATGGTGAGATTCATGTTCACTGCTGGGAGAGCAGTGGTGATTTAAAATACCTTGCTAGCTACCCATCCACTGAAGAAAGGGACCTGGGTGTCAGGCCCATACCAATGCCACTGGTCTGGCGGAAGTTTCTCAAGGTCGAGGATGAGAAAATAGAAAGACATGTTAAATCAACAATACTCACTACACAACAAAGGTGGATTTTCTAGTTGCCTGGCTGAGCAATCATACACACGTGTTTTCCAGAAATAATGTCTACAGTGCCGGGAAAGCTGCATCAGAAGGAACCTCACAGCCTCAGCCGCATACTATGCTCCAAGCCAGCTCTTTCCTTGACCATCCAGCCTTGGTTCTTTTCTCTCATAGTGAAATTACCTGTCTACCAGTTGACCCTCAGTCTGAGCCACACCAATTCATCATTAACATTAATCTGTTAACATTAATCTGTATACAAACAGGATATCGGCATCTCCATCCTATTTCTCCTAGGAAGTTCTTGGTCTGTTGTGCAAATTGCTCTTGTGCAACCCAGACCCAAGCCCTAACTGAGGAGAATTTCTTAGGGTCCTGATAGCAAAGAGATGGTACATGTGTAGTCTGGAGATAGTCTATAAAATGACTATTTAAAGATGCACAGAGGGCCAGGCGGGATGGCTCATGCCTGTAATCCCAGCACTCTGGAGATGGAGGCAGGTAGATTGCCCAAGCTTACAGATTCAAGACCAGCCTGAATCAGACCCAGATCTTATCTCTACCAAAAAAAAAAAAAAATAGCCACACATTGTGGCAAGTGCCTCTACTCCCAGCTACTTGGGAGGCTGAGGCAAGAGAATTGCTTGAGTCCAAGAGTTTGAGGTTGCTGTGAGCTGTGACAGTCATAGCACTCTACCAAGGGTGACAAAGTAAAACTCTGTCTCAAAAAAAAAAAAAAAAAAAACTTTTTTTAAATTTTTAGATCCATGGGCAGAAAAATGCAATATCATGCTTGTAACAAAGAAGAGACATTAACCTCTGTAAAACTGAAAGGCAAAATGACACCAGTACCTAAAGAGGGTAGCTGTAAGGAAAGGGCTACCAGATAGGAGCTGTGGCTTTTAGTGGAAGGACAGTGACACAACCAACCTGCAAGTGACCCATTAAGAAAAAGCAATGGGAATAAATACCTCAACGTCACTCCTCTTCTGCCCTTCTAGTTCCCGCTGGTTGATACCATTGGCCAAATACAATAGGAAGCTGAAACACAAGGGATGACAATCTATCCTGTCAGCCCTGTGAGAAGAGAGCAGGATAGAAAGAATGAAGAGTAAATTTGGAGAGGGAGGGAAAGAATTCAGCATAGAAAGCCAGGAGGGAAATGTCCCATAGGACAGTAGGGCTATTCCAATTTGCTTCACAAACAGGTGCCAGCCTGTGAAATATTTGTGGCTGAACTGCCATGAGATAAGTACGGGAATGGAGACTAAGCATTTGGAACCCCTGATAGCAATTCGATGATGCCACAGCATTCCGTATGCACTTGTTTCATTAAGCAGAGAACAGAGCAGTCCAGGGGCTGTTGTCTCACAAGGTAAATTGCTCGTGGCATGAACCACATTCTAGTGATGCAAAAGAGCGCTCACGTCCATGCAGTCACAAAGCACATTTGTAACTTATGTCAACCAAACTGTGACCCAAATACTTATAAAAATCTTTTAAATGTGAGAATTTATTTATTTTTAAAACTTATTATTCTATCCTTTCAATTGTTAGCCAAACCTATTTTTATCTAAACATAAATACGTATTTTTCCTATTAGGAATACTATATAATTATAAACTTAAGTTTTTTTGATGCAATTTCTTTGCTTAGAAAAGTTGCAAAACTTTTACAAAGAGCTCCACTATACCTTTACCAGTTTCAATTTTGCTCCCATGTAATATAGCATTCTCTCTCTTTCCTTCTCTTGCTCTTCCTGTCCCTCTGTCTCTGTTTTATAGTATATATTTATATATATATATATATTTCTGAACCATTGAGTGAAAGCTTAACACATCATGTCCCTTTTCTACTAAATCCTTTGGTGTGGATTTCATTCAGGAAAATTAACATTACTGTAACACTAGTATCTAATCCATAGCCTGTTTAATTTTCATCTCTATCTCTGTTGTTTTGTTGTTGTTGTTGTTGTGTTTGTTTGTTTGAGACAAGATCTTGATTGATTGCCTGGGCTAGAGTGCAGTGATGTCATCATAACTCACTGCAACTCAAACTCCTGAGCTTAAGTGATCTTCCTGCCTTAGCCTCCTGAGTAGCTAGGACTGCTGGTGTGCACTACCACACCCAACTGATTTTTCTAGTTTTGTAGAGCTGAGTTCTCACTATGCTGCTCAGACTGATCTTGAACTCCTGGTCTCAAAGGATCCTCCTACCTTGGCCTCCTAAAGTGCTAGGATTAAAGGCATGAGCTATTATATCCAGCCCAGTTTTCATCTTTTGTCCCAATAATGCCCCTTACAGCTATTTTTTCCCTTGTTCATAATCTAATCCCACATGTAGTAATAGTTGTCCAATGTCTTTGGTTATCTTTAATCTGAAATAGTTCCTCAACTTTTCTTTGTCTTGCTTAACCTTGACTTTTTAAAAGAGAGCAAGTCAGTTGTTATGTACAATGTCCCTCAGTTTGGGTATGATTAATTTCAGGCCATGCATTTTTAGCAGGAATGATTATGTCCTTCTCAGTAAATCATATCCGGAGGAACACAATGTCAATTTTTCACAATATTAGTGGTTAGATCATTCACTCAAGATAGTGTTCACTTGTAAGGTAGAGATATATTCTGTGAGAATTACATGGAGTCATGAACATCAAATGTTTACCTCCATATTTAATATTAGTCAATCCCATCCAGTTGTCCTAGATTTGGCCAGTGGAGCTTCCTTTAGGCTGGTTCTTGTCTTTTGATATGATTCTTTTTTAATCATTCCCTTGCTTTCATCATGAGATGCTATAAAATCATCTTGTATTCTTCCTGTTCTAATCCTGGAATCAGACTGTTCTCTATGGAGCCCTGGCTTTCTAGTAAAGAATGGTGTTTATAAACCAAGATCTGGGCACTAGTGTGCTTATTCTAACAAGTATGCCATTGCTGATAGGCCCTTTCAGTGGTGGTGCCAACACACACACAAACATGTACATGTACACATTAATTTATCTGCATGTATGTATATAGACTCATGAATTTATGGTAATGCTTCCAATTCAATCCAACACTACAGGGTATAGTCTAGTCTTCTCCACCCAGTAACTAATTCTCTAATAGTGAAAAACCTGGCTTTCACTCTCAGTAATTACTGATTTGTCCATCGTTTAAATACATAGAAAGTAGCTTCAGAATTGCTCAATCATACCACCAGGAAAAGAAAACTTACTAATAAGAGTTAGCTTCATCACCAAAAATAAAAAATTTGTTATTCTGTACACACATAGACTTATGTATAAAATTTAACTACTAACTGCTCCTATTTCAATTGGTAAAATATTGATATATGTTTAGAGAATAGCTGGGAGTTGTGTGTGCACCACAATCAATCCAAGTACATTTCTGCTCTCTAGATGACATCATTAGAACATAGTTTTTACCATGGTGCTATGCTCTGCCAAAATCTATATTCAATAATTTCATTTTCATTGTTAAATTTTAAATTGGATCTATCCCAATATTCACAATGATCTTTTGCTTTCAACAAGTAAGCTTCTGAAAGCTTAACTTTGACTTAATGCATTGTCAAAAGAAAAATAATTCAACCAGTCACTGGAATTAACTTGATTGACTTCCTATTTAAGGTATTAAACCAGAATCATTTAACTGTTTATAAAATTTTTCTATTGTTTATTGAGCAAACACTTTAACATTGTTTTATTCATGCATAAGAAATCTTGGTGTTGAAAATCATTGATATTGAGAAGAACAGACATTTGATGTACATGAAAAATGACTTCAAAGAGTGATGTGGAAACAAACCTTTCCACAGCTCCCCATGTTAAATTGTTTTCTTTGAGCATAATCCTCTTAAAATAGTTTCTAACTTTGTAGGAGGTGCTGTTACTTCTTTGGCAGATATGTGTCATCTGCCTTTTATATGTTCAGTGATATCACTACAACCCTTTGTGGAGAGTGAATGTCCACAAACGTTTTAAGCGAGATTTGTATTCATCATCAACTGTCTTAATAAAGAAACATTTAAGACCTAAGTTTTCATCAGATATACTCTTTCAGGTTTTTGGTTCTGCTTTCTTATCATTGTCATCATCCTTGTTGTTGGTTTTGCTTTTGTTTTTTAGTTCATTGCTGCTGAAAATACTGCAAAATTTTTAAATAGAGTGAGCAAATAGCAAATGACAAAACCATTACAGCAAGAAAATGTAATCTGTGCCACCATCTGTGGCAGTCCTATCCAGCCTTTATATCCAGCACTTATTTCTTATATGCCTGTAATTTCCTATATTTCCCCCAGATGCACCATCTTGTGTCCCTGTGACTCTTCTTAGCCATGGCTAGGCACATACCAGGGCACAATGACCAGTCACCCAAGTGGCCAGTAGAGATCAGAGCGTCAAGGAGCAGAAAGAGCTGTCAGTCTTCAGGCAAACACAGATGCATTTCCTTTAGCAGCTAGCCCCCAGAAGGTTGTTCTGGAAAAGGAAAGGTTAATTACATTGCATCTGGAAAGAGCTGAGGAGAAAGACATGAGTTTTCATTGGTCCTCTTTCAAATTTAACCATGTTTTAGAGTAAAAACTCTGTTTACTGCACATGGATCTCATGTAACCAGAGCAGAACCAAAAATACAAGACATGCACAGCTAAGGACACAACAATCAAAACAAACAGAAACCTTCAGAATGGGAAAATATATTTGCATGTTATGAATCTGACAAAGACTTGATAACTAGGATCTATAGAGAACTCAAATTAATCAACAAAAAGAGCCAACAATCCCATCTATTACTGGGCAAGAGACATGAACAGCACCTTCCCTGAGAAAGACAAATGAATTGCTAACAAACATATGATAAAATGCTCATCATCCCTAATCATCAGAGAAATGCAAATCAAAACCATCCTGAGATACGACCTAACCCCTGTGAGAAGAGCCCACATCACAAAGTCCCAAAGTTGCAGATGCTGGCACAGATGTGGAGAAGGGGGAACACTTTTACACTGTTGGTGGGACTGAAAACTAATATAGCCTCTTTGGAAAGAAGTGTGGAGAATCCTCAATGAACTCAAATTAGACCTCCCATTTGATCCTGCAATCCCATTATTAGGTATTTACCCAGAAGAAAACAAAATCATTCCATCGTAAAGACATTTGCACTAGATTGTTTATTGTAACTCAATTTATAATCCCCCAAATGTGGAAACAACCTAGATGTGCATCAACCTAGGCATGAATTAATAAACTGTGGTATATGTATGCAATGGAATACTATTCAGCCATTAAAAAGATGGAAACTTCACATCTTTTCTATTAACCTGGATGAAGTTGGAACACGTTCTTCTTAGTAAAGTATCACAAGAATGGAGAAGCAAGAATCCAATGTTCTTAATACTAATACGAAGCCGATAGGTGATCTAATACACACTCATGTTAGAGAAAACTCATTTCAATTCAAGTTGCAAGAGGGGAAACAAGGGAGCAGGGAGAGGAGAGGAGGGAGCAGATGTGCTCCCGCTCAGTGGGCACAGTGTAAGGGTATATGGCACACCTTTTGGGTGTGAAACACAACTATAAAAGGGTCTATATCTAAGAAATGCAAATATTATAACCTAGTTTTGTACCCTGACATTAACCTGAAATTTAAAAAAAAAAAAAAATGCGAGACAGAGGGTTACTGTGTTAGTTTACTGTGCTGCATAACAAATTTCTCCTTATCTATAAAATGGGAGTAATAACAGATCTACTCATGTTGTTGTAAGGAATACAATAGTTAATAAGTATAAATATGATGGAGTTAAGGAAACTGTTAAATCAGAGCTGGATGTTATTACAATATAATAATCATTACTGATTTCTAGAAAAACAAATACTACAATTCCTTCCACAATTCCTCACTGCTGAAATGTTGAGAAATGGACGTGTTTTCCTTTGCAGTCATGAATGTTCTCTTCTGTTCCATTTGCCAGTTCCTGTCCCTTTCTAGTCGTATTACTACAGATAATGCTGCTATTGCTGCAATCTCAGCAATTAGCCTTTATGGACAACCCTGTTACTTGTTTATTAGCTTATTTAAACTGTTTTAAGTTTTTTTTAAAAAAGTATACCAAAGTTTATTTCACATGAACTGTTACTAAGTGATAGTAACAGTTGAAACACCTGGTTTTAAGATGGTACATTTAGAATATTCCAAGTATTCTTTTTAAGTTAGTCTTGTTAATTTCAATCCATAGCTCTGTTTCTTTTGAGATCTTTTTTAATATTCAAATTATTAGCCTTGGATTATCTGTCACTGGGAACATGAGTTTGGATTCACATAGTTCTAGGCTTAAATACCAGCTTCACCCTTCATTAACTGTATAGACGTGGGTGATTTCAACTTAACTCTGTTTACACAACTTTCAAATGGGAATAGCAATAATATATTTTGGCTCAGCACCTGTACCTCAGTGGTTAGGGTGCCAGCCACATACACCAAGGCTGGAGGGTTCTAACCCAGCCCATGCCTGCTAAACAACAATGACAACTGCAACAAAAAAATAGCTGGGCATTGTGGCAGGCACCTGTAGTCTCAGCTACTTGGGAGGCTAAGGCAAGAGAATCACTTAAGCCCAAGAGTTTGAGGTTGCTGTGAACTGTGATGCCACGGACTCTACCAAGGGCAACATAGTGAGATTCTTGTCTCAAAAAAAATAATAATAATAATATTTCACATCACAGCATTCTTGGGATGATTAAATGACATAAGAGCTGGTACATCTCTTAACATATTATTATATGTATAGTTAAAATATTATTATATGGTTATTATATAATGTTAGATATTAAATGCAACATATAAAACAGTATTTACATTATAATAATAACTATTATTACAAAAAATTATTCACTGAGATAAAAATTATCCCTGTGATATTGCACATAGGCATATGTCTGTTTCAGCAGCTACAAATCCATCTATGACCAATTTTAAAACCTTATCAGTAAAAATGAGATTACTGCACTAAGATGATCAACACAAATTTTGGTTGGCTTTTTATGCTCAGGTATTTCTTTTTTAATGCACTATTTGGGGGACCTTGTTTTCATTTTATTCTTCAGCTCTTTGAATATGTCCATATCAGAGGGTCCACCTCAGAAAATAAGTTCCTGGGCAGACAACATGTCTTTTTTTTTTTTTTCAGACAACATGTCTTAAACAAATAAACATTATAAATAAGCATAGAGCGCAGCATCACAGATGCATGATGGTTCTGGAAGTCTTTGATGATGATGACTTTTCTGACATCAGTTGATATTTATTGAATACCTCCTATTATGAGTAGCAGATATGCAATAATAATGGTAGCCAGCACTTTGTTGCTATTACTGAAGTGTCAGACAAACTTCTCTGTGGCACGCATATATAAACTTAACTTAATCCTGTATCAATCTACAGCTGGTATTACTGTTGCTTCTCTGCTACACACTGTTCCCAAGCTCTGACCAGGAACCTGCATTACCAGACAGGAGCACCGGGGACAGCAGTCTGCTGCCAGGGAGAGCATGCACAGGAGACACATTCCAAGGTAACTAACTCATCCCCAAGTGCTGCACAAATCCTATTCCCCCAAAAGCCAGCTCTTCAGAGCTGCACACAGAGGGAGCGTTCCATGCATGGGGCAGAACATTCCCAGCACGGCTTCACCGATTCCCTCTTCTCTCATGGTGGCCCATCCATGTGAGGGTATCCAGGATTCCATTTTCTCCCCCTTCTCTCTCTGAGCCCCCCTTCTCCCTCTCCTACATTGTTTTCAAAGCACCCCACACCAAAATGAATTTTTCTCTCCCTCTCTCTCAGTGGACTCTGGGGGTGTCAGGAAAGAGGGCTGGTGGGGAGGGTTACACTGGACTGAGCACACTAAGTTTAAATGTGAAACAAAGCACAGCGCTTCTTGGGGCATTCCTCCCCCACCGCTCAGGCCAGAACACCCAATCCAGCTGTCCCATGGCTATTGTGCTGGAATCCAGCCTGGTTTATCTTTCCCTTGCCCTACTTTTTCTTAAGGCCTTTCATCACAGCTCTTCCCTTTGGAATATAATGAAGAAGGACAAAGGTGAAGGAGTGAAGGCCACTCCTTGTCACATTCTCCCAGTGGTGCCAGGAGGTCTGCACACCCCGAGTAACGCCCCCAACCCCAGACCCCACCCTACCTGAGCGCCCCTTTCCTGTTGGCTCTGGGCCAGGTCTGACTGCGGTGTGGTCAGCTGGCCCTGACCGCCTTCCACTTTGCTCCATTTCCCTTTCCTCTGAGTGCTTTCACCACGCTCAGGCCCTGGTTCAGCAGCGGCTGCTGGACAGTGCCCTTCTGCTAAAGAGCCACAACTCCCTGCTGAATGACAGGATCTTCCTTAAAAACCGGCTGGAGAAGTCAATTCTTTAAAAACCCAGCTCATGTCCTCCCTCCGCCAGAACCACAATAACACTTTGGCATTTAGGAAGAAATACTATTCCCACCTTTAGGGTGTATAAAGGGATACTTTGAAAGATTAGTAATTGGAAGGGCCATCCTTAGGTAGGTGTTCAATAGACTCCAGCTTTATAGCATCACTCAGATAAGCATCCTGAGGCTGTTTACTGATGCTCATAGCCCCTAGGCAACTACCCAAGACCCTGAGGCTGAACTTGGATCTTCCAACTCCAAACCCACTTAAGAAAGAACTTTTCCCCTAGATCTCTCAGTAATAGAATCACCCCCTCCCCAATACTCCCACTGTGTACATCACTTCCACCTCCCACAGCCTCAATTACTCTGCTAGCTCCCCTTCTCCACCACTATCCTGGTCTTATTATCTTTCTAGTCAACTCCCTCTCTCCCACCCTGGAAATGTTCAACAATATATACTTTATGGAGTTATTTTAGGACAGACAAGGGTCTCACAGAGAGAGAGAGCTTTTATTAATATGCAGGATTAGGCTCATATGCCACAGAGATTGGAGACAGCTGACTTTTTCCCCTGGGTGAATCCACTCCTGATCTGAATACCCAGCACCATTAAAAACATAGCAGGTATTTCCTTCTTCTGTACTTCCATGGAATTTAGAAATAACCTTTATTCTAGCCCATATCACAGCATGTCAATGTAATTTTTTTCTGGTCCTATCTCCCTACTGGATTGGAAGTTCATCAAGGACAAGACACTGTGTAACTTATCTCTCTTATAGATGAAGGCAAGGTGGTAGATAAATGCTTCTCAAATGAGTGAATGAAGATTACACAAACTAGATTTTCCACTTGAAATAGGAAGTGGGGTGGGTTGATATTGGCTGTGAAGTTACCAGAGTTAGAGCTAGATGGCTAGCACTCAAAGGCACATCAGAAGTGAAACCCCACTCCTTCATTTTACCAAGGGGGGAAGCCCAGGGGAGTTGAGAAATTTTCCCAAAGTTAGCCACTTCTGGAACTAAACCCTGAGACTTCTAAGACCCAGCTTAGTGATTCGTATTCCTTTTGAGAGTCTGTGACAAAGAGGATGGAAGAATTAGAAGTTTTCCAAAGTGCTACCATTTCTTCTTCAACCTAAGTTGCTATAGAAACCAGCCCTAAACTTTCTTCTTTTTTTTTTCTTTTTTAAATTTCAGATTAATGTGAGGTTACAATTAGGTTACAATGTTTGCATTTGTAAGGTAGAGACCCTCTTGTAGTTGTGTCCCACACCCAAAATGTGTGCCATACACCCTTACATTGTGCCCATTAAGTGGGAGCCCATCAGTCCCCCTCCCTTTGTCCCCCTCTCCCCATCTTGAATTGATTTGAGTTTATCTCTAATTTGAGTGTGTATTAGATCATCTACTGGCTTCATATTAGTACTGAGTACATTAGATTCTTGCTTTTCCATTCTTGTGATACTTTACTAAGAAGAATGCGTTTGAATTCCATCCAGGTTAATACAAAAGATGTAAAATCTCCATCTTTTGATGACTGGATAATATTCCATAGTATACATACATGACAGTTTATTAATCTATTCCTGGGTTGATGGGCATTTAGATTGTTTCCACATCTTTCTTAGGGGCCTTATATCCAAAGCAGCAGACAATTAGGTTACAATGTTTGCATTTGTAAGGTAGAGTCCCTCTTGTAGTTGTGTTCCACACCCAAAATGTGTTCCATATACCCTTGCATTGTGCCCATTAAGTGGGAGTGTGTCAATCCCCCTCCTACTTCCCCTCCCCCATCTTGAATTGGGCAAGCATGAAGAATTCCAGCTGAGGTGGATAAGTACAGCTGTAACTCCACTGACATCATCTATCCTCTTCTGAAGTGCTTCCACTTCCAAGAGTTTATCTGAAAGGTGAGCAAAGTTTTACATTGAAAGATTTCCACAGCAATGTTACTTATGACAGTAAAAATTTTGCCTAATATAAATGTCCCAAAATAGGGAAACAGTTAAGTAAATCATGGCATTGCTCTATAATGACATATCATGCATTCATTGTAAAACTGTAGATTAATAGCTTGATGAATTTATGCAGGACATGAAAAGTATTAATATTAGGTAACATTTAATGAGTGTTTGCCATATGCCAGGCACTAGATAAGAATTTTACATACAATATCTTTTTTATTTTCTATTATTTTATTTTACATTTTTAAGTTTATTTTGAGACAGAGTCTTACTATGTCACCCTTGGTAGAGTGCCATGGTGTCACTGCTCACAGCAACCTCAAACTCTTGGGCTTAAGCAATTCTCTTGCCTCAGCCTCCCAAATAGCTGGGACTACAGGTGCCCTTCACAACGCCTGGCTATTTTTTAGAGACGGGGTCTCGCTCTGGCTCAGGCTGGTCTTAAACATGTGAGCTCAGGCAATCCACCTGCCTCAGCCTCCCAAGTGCTGGAATTACAGGTGTGAGCCACCGCACCTGGCTTGGGAATTTACAAGATTGCACAGGGCTACTGTGGAGAAGGTCAGGAAGACCAGAGGTGGGCCAAAGAGTTCTCTCCCTGACCATTTTCTTCTCCAGCTCAATTCTGCCCAGGAATTCCTGGAATAATGTGGAGTTTGGGGAATGTCTGGGAAAGTGACACTTGAAAATGTCTCTAGCCCCTGCTCCAGCCAGCTCGAAGCTTGGACAACCACTCTGCTCTTTCTGAAGCAGCGGGAATCTGCTACTTACTTCCCTTGTCACACCCACTTCTAAGACCCACTCTTTCTCAGGGGTGTGTGCACAGACACCCACCTGCAGAGCCACAGCCGTAGTCACCCACACACACTCACAGTGCAGGCATGTTACAGACCGTCATAAAAGTTTGTGCAAGAGGAAGGCATGCCAGTAGATAAGCTTCTGAGAGACTGGCCACTTTGTCCTGGAAAGTGGATCTTCTTCCTCAACCTGAGATGACATGATGTTAAACAATCACCCAAGGGGAGAAATTCCATTCTAAGGATACCGTGAGGTTTTCCCCTCTGCTGGTTCACAAGACACCACCACATTCCAGCACCTCTCCCTTCTTCCCAGCTTCTCTGTCATTGTTTTTTTTTTTTTTTTTAAATTTTATTGAATGGTAACTATGTACATTAATGCACTTCTGGGGTACAGTGTGGGGTTTTCGCATGCAATCTGAAATACTTCCATCAAACTGATCAGCACAGCCTTCATGTCATTTTCTCAGTTATAGTTTTAAAACATTCTGATTCTACTCTTAGAGAGTTTCACTTGTACCCGTGTAAAAAATACCTCAAAAATGGTCCCTCCAATCCCCCTCCCTCCACCCATTCCCCCCTCCCTTCTCCCTCCCCCTCCCCACATTCTTAGGCTATTTGGTTATAGCTTTCATATAAAAGGTACAAATTAGTTTCATAATAAAGGTGTGTACATTGGACACTTTTTCCTCCATTCTTGCGATACTTTGCTCAGAAGAACATTCTCCAGCTCCATCCATGTGAACATGAAGGACAGAAAGTCTCCATCCTTCTTAATGGCTGCGTAGTAGTCCATGGTGTACATGTACCACAGTTTGTTGATCCATTCGTGGATCGATGGGCACTTGGGCTT
>CAUYQV010137398.1:0-21721 GCA_963574575.1 Galagoides demidoff
GTTGATACAATGATTAACCGAATGATGTGAAAGTTATGTTAACCAGCTTGATGAAAGTGTTTCAAATTGTATATGAAACAGCACAATGTACCCCATGTTTGCATCAATGTACACAGAAATCAATTAATAAAAAAAAAAAAAAAGATTGATTTGACGGTCAAAGGTCCAGCTCCTATGACTTTAATGGGACATCTGTGAGGGGCTATTGTAGAATCAGGGAACCCATCAGATTAACTAAAGCCTTTGCTGTACTTGCACCCCAATTCAATTGCTCCCTCTGCCCAGTCATGAGGCTGTCAGTAGCACATGCAAATAAATAATGCTTTTGTACTTTTTTACAGTCTCAGACCTTTTTTTACTTTTTCTTTTTCTTTATTTCATTTTTTTTTTTCCACTGAGTCTCATTCTGTTGTCCTGGGTAGAGTGCAGTGGCATTATAGCTGAAAGTAACCTCAAAATCCTGCAGGCAAGTGATCCTCCTGCTTCAGCGTCCTGAGTAGCTGGGACTACAGGAGTGCACAGCAATGGTTGGCTAATTTTCCTATTTTTAGTAGAGACAAGGTCTCACTCTTGCACACGGTAGGTTCATAGTTTTATTACTGGACTTTGAGGACAGCCGATCTAAGCATTATTTAGAGGGGACATTCAATTAAATATCTAACTGGAACTGGATCAATTTGAGTAATGTTGGTTGGCTAATAAGGGTCATGGATAGAAATACAGATTAATGATCTATAAATCTAGGAATTCATTTTTCACTGGAAGACTCTAATTTGGTGTCTTTGTGTTACTATTGTGATACTGGATTATTTGCAACATCTTTCAGGTATTGAATATTTAAATTTATTATTGTTAAAATTTTGCCATCATTGGGGTTGGTGGTATTGGTTCCCCAAATCCGGTTGACCTGATTCGATTACTTGGCCAAGTTAGAAAGTTTAACCCAGGCATGGTGGTAGAAAGCAAGAGCTAGTGAAAATTAAAAATAAAACTGGAAAAGCAAAAGCAGTGGGGATTGAAAGCAAAAATAACCTACACAAATTTCAAGTTAACAAAGAGAGTTTTGTTTTTTTTTTTTTAAGACAGAGTCTCACTTTGTGGCCCTCGCTAGAGTGCTGTATAGCATTACAGCTCACAGGAACCTCTAACTCCTTGGCTTAGGTGATTCTCTTGTCTCAACCTCCCAAATAGCTGGGACCACAGGTGCCCACCACAATACCCAGCTATTTTTTGTTGCAGTTTGGCCAGGGCTGGGTTTGAACCCACCACCCTCAGTATATGGGGCCAGTGCCCTACCTACTGAGCCACAGGCACTGCCCAAGAGAGAAATTTTATTTAGGAAGAACCAAGAGAAAGTTTAGAGCACTTCCAAAGAGAGTTGGAAGTAAGTCCCTCTCATGGAGGAGAAAAGGTGAGAGAGAGATAAGACAAAAAGGCGTGTGTGTGTGTGTGTGTGTGTGTGTGTGTGTGTAAATGCTTCTATTTGAAATTGGTTGAAAGTCTTTCTTTGGCCTCTTTGCTTCCAGGCAGTATTGCCCTTTTGCATGGGTCCTTGATTGTCTCTTTCTATTGGTCATTGGTTACCTAGGTTACCTCATACCCACATTCTTATGGGCCCTCCAGATTTCCTGTTTTAACAGGCCAGGTTTTTCTCCCATTGTCCTTGAAGTCCTTTTCTTTGTGTCCCTTCTCAACCATAAATTATGATGCATACTCATTTATCTCATTTATTCTCTATAATAATCTTGAGTGTTCCTTATGTTTATACTCAGAGAAGTGGGCATTAGTAGAGGCCCAGAGCACATAGATACATTGTTGTTACTCCTTATTTTATATATAAGTTTTGAATTTAATTCCAAATTATAATTTTTTAAGTGAGGATAAGTTACTTTCTGCTATCATATCCTCCTTATGACTAGTAAAGCATTCTATATAAGCTTTTTATTAATTGAGTTATTGATAAATCATTCTATAAAAGTATTAACCCAATAAGTATTCAATCTAAAAAAATGGTGATGACATCAATTTAATAATAAATAACTTGTTTATGGTTCAAGTTATGGGATCCTTTACTCTAGGACAGCTATTCAAAGTAGACTAAATTAAATTTAAATATTCATTGAAGACTTTTTTTTCTTCTATAAAAGTACTTATCAACTTACAGTTGATTGTGTAGGTGTGAATAGGACAAAGAACATGCCTAAGGGATCTGGGTGAGTATATTTTTAAACTATTCATGAGGATAAGTTATCTATATCATAAAAGTGCTATCTGAATCTTTGTTAACAGATTCATATATAGTTGGAGAACATAGCTTTGATAATGTGCTATAAGTTATCTATCAAGCAAAATATAAATTGTCTACCATAGGAAGACTATTTGAAACAGTATAAGTCTACAGTTTTAGCCACAGAATATAATCTGAAGTCAGACGAACTATAGGAGCAAAGAAAAAAAATCAATATTGCTGTAAGAGAGTCCCAACCTAAGATATTCTAGAAAATTATCTGTTCAATCTATTCCTGTGTCAGAAAACTTCATTCTTTGGACTTACCTATTTGGAGCAGACATAGTTCAGAGTTTTTGAAACAAAAAAACAAACTAAACAACTAACATATGTATGAATAATGCTATTGCTCAGGTCATAAGTGATGGTTCTATATATACTTGTTAGGCCCTATTCCAGAAATAGCATGTTCATAGAAGGGAGGTGATGGAAAATGTTTCATGGAATTTAAAAATATTTAATAAACTTTTTTTTATTATTTGCTTTTAGAGATGGGGTCTTACTCTTGTTCAGGCTAGTCTCATACTCCAGACCTCAAGCAATCCACCCACCTCGGCTGCCCAGAGTGCTAGAATTATAGGTATGAGTCACCACACACAGCCAATAAACTTTATTATGTTAGAACAATTTTAGATTTACAGTTTAGTTGCCAGACAATATCAGAGAGTTTCCATTTATCCCACAGCCAGTTTCATGGTTAACACTTTTAATAAATGTTTGAAAATAGAATAATTCTTCACAGGTATATGAGAAGAAGAAAGATATTTTTAGCATTGATGATAACTAGAGAAGACCCTAGCATAAGTTAGATCCTCAGTAAGTATTTCTGGTTGTGAACAAATGAGGTGCAGATTGTGTTCAAATATAACAGGGCCTTTGGCATCCAGGTGGAATAAAACGTTTGTAACAAATCCCGTAGGCAATAGGAAACCAACATTTTAATGACACTTTTATATTTAGAAAGAAATAGAACTTAAAAATTTTTAGTGAATGACATCACTTACATTTATCTTGGGGAAAACAACAGTGATCATGATTACAACACATCAAAAGTCCCCAAACTGAGTTCATGTCCTAAGCCTCAAGGGACCAAAAGTTTTACTTTCTTTTGTGAATCGATGTCATCATATGTGCAAAGAAAGGTGTCAAATCCACTTAATCTCAAAGAGAAATGGGATGTAACTTGAATTTGTTTTCTAATGGTCAGCATAGTTTGGATTAAGAATGCATAATATTCCATCTAGTCATTAACAAAGTGACCATTTGGAATTTGCCTTGGCCTTCCTAAGGCAAAATAATTAATATTCTACATAGTGCAGTTTTAGCATTACTTGGAGATCTTCTCAGCCATCATATTTCCTCCCAACCAGTGACATAACTTCATACATTGGGTTCGGTGTTGTGTTTAGCTCATTGTAAAACTCTGACACAAAAAGAAAAAATGAAAAGAAGAGGCAGGAAGCCATCAAGACCAAATAAAGACAAGTTGTGATGTTGCCACGTAACATTGCTGAGCATCATTTGGTTCACATGTAAATGAGATACTCTGAGAATTCAGTGAAAGCACCTGTTCAAAGAATCAAGCATCCAAGGGGCACTTACCTCCTATTGAGTTATTTCCTTTCCTTGGTCCTCAGTTTCCCCTCCATATTGGTTTTCATAAGTGGACCTCTACTTCTCAGAAAGGAATACATTACATTTATGTGAATAAACTTATCCTTTCATTACCTGTCTACATTTTAGGGACTAATTAGAGTGTAGAAAATTCTTTGTGGAAGCCTGTTGAGAGGGTGCTAATTAGGTCCTATGCCAGGTCAAGCTAAACAGAAAGTAGTAACCCTGTATCTAAGAGCTGGATTATATTAGGTTCCCCTCTGCTGAGAAAAGAATGAGAATGGCATGCTGCCAGAACTATTTTCTTTCATGGTTCCCAAGAAAGAAGTACACAAAGAAGATGAGGTCAGGCAAATCCTAAACCATTTGTTACCATGAGGCTTCCCCACACTTCCCCATGCAAGCTCCTGGTGAGAGGTGCTTGGCCAAGTGAAACTTGTGAGAATCCTCCTAATGAGCCTAAGGGGCTTCCTTTCCCATGGGTATTGGACTGCTTTTTGATGGCATTGGGTCTTCCGTCCAAGACTTTAAAGAGGACTAATGCCAGAGCAAAAATGTCAGGCAGCGTCCATAGCTTCAAGACTTCAGGCCTATATAATCAAACAATCCTATGAAGGAGCAAAAGGGGAGATCCTTAATAAGAGAAGTGAAAAAGAGAAATCTTCCACCAAACACCTCATCTCTAGCACTGTGACCAACACCTAATTCATCAGTTCTTCTCTGTCTACACAGACTTCAAATCCATTTCTCCCTTTTCACCTCCTTCTGTCTCTAGCATTCCAATCAGTTCTATAGTTTACTGGCCCTTTTCATTTCATGTTCAGTTGAGTATAATTTCCCCAACATTTTTCAATCTGACTTGTATTTTTATTCCCATAGGAATCATGCTAGATTGGCATTCAATGTAAAAGTTTCTTAACCCCAGAAATTCAAAGCTATTCCTAGAACCTAGAATAGGCCTTACATATAGTATGTTGCCAACTAATATTTGTTGTGTGATTGAATGAATGAAAATCCCTCTCCCTATTCTAACTGAGATTGTTTTTCCATGTCTGAGTAATATGCTAAAATTGTATCTTTGATTCTCCAAATTTAGAAATACCTTAATTGTCATTTTATTTCCTCCTTTTAACTCACAGTTTTCAATCTAAATTTAATTACCTTTCCCAGGTTATCCTACTAATACCACTTAGTTGACCAGCCCTGAATTATTCTCCTCTTGCACTCCTCTTTTGAGAATTCTTGTCTGCTGTCTTCTACACCATGTATTCATGTGAAAGTTATTTTTTTTACATTTGAAACATGTATCTGTTCAAAATACAAATAATTCAAGGAAAATGTTATGTTTTATTCTTATTTATCTTCTTCTTAACATATAGTATGGTGTCTTCCACACTTCTTAGCCACATATTACATATATGTCTATTTATTTAATCAATATTGATTTCAAAGATCTCATTAAAATCTTTTCACACATGTATATCACTTAAAGATAAAACAAGATGCTATATAATACAGATTTTTAGTGATGTACATGGGTTGAAAAAAAGGAAAGATATCAATTCAATTTAGACTGAAGTTACAGAGCGTATTTCCTGGAAGAAGTAGTTATTGTCATGACCCTTGAAAGTAACAGTCTCTTTTTGCTAAGTAGTAAGGGAATTAATATGGTAATATTACTATTCAACTTCATAAATGAGTATGTTCATGTGGCATAGGAAGATTCAGAATTCAAAAGATCCATAGGCATTTTATAGAATACAGGAGGGAGTGAAGGAGAGAAATTGGCCACTACAGAAAGGAATCTTGGACAGGAATTTGAGACTATGCCATCTCTGTCAAGTTATAGTATCATCTGGGCTTTACTTGTCTCTGAGCAATAAATTTGTTTAACTGTATGGTCAGTAGGTTTTTCAGCTGTAAGAGAGCTGGAATTTCCTGACTCCAACAACAGGCAAAGAGAGAGTTGAGGAGAAAACTATAGGTTTTTTTCTAGCAGAGCCAATTAGAGACAAATCACTTAAGTCGTAAAAGGCTTTTGCCCCTCTGAAGTACTGTAAACATTTCCACACTCTTGAGATTCTTGATGTATACAGTATGGAAGTGAGTGAAGGTTTAAACTTTTATTTGCTGTTAACACAGACTGCCTAAGAAATAAAATGATCCCTAAGTATGATTTCTGTGTATAAACTCCTTGTAGCTATTATTGAGCTCGCAATAGGTTCTCCAAACTTCTATTAAAATATCAATAGTATTTTTCAAAGCTTAAATTGAGCGGTGATTTTTATTTCAGGCTGATCCTATAAACCACTTTTCTTCCAAGATTCTCTTGTTGTTGCTAAAAATGAAAGCCATTCAAACGAGCAGTGATTGAAACAGTGAGAAAGAAGGGGAAAAAATCAATACTGCATTTTCCAGGGCACTATCTTTGCTTTTGAAAAGAGACCATTAATAACATGCTTATGGCAGAGGCAGCCAGTTGCTCAAAGTGCATTCAGGGGTGAGCTGAATGGATAGATTTCTGGGAAGCCTCTCAGGAGAGATTGCTGAGAAGTCACAGCTCACTGGTGGAGTTTGCACCAAACCAACTCAAGGCACTCAGGACCTGGAGTTTAAATGGATCACTTTGTAGCCCAGGAAATGCTCGCTCCTATATCTCATTAGAGCATCACAGGAGACAGGGATAAGAATGACATAGAGCAAGGAGAGAAGAAAAACCATCAGTTTCCAGTGATTCATGGATTTGTTGTGTTTCTCAGTCTGTTCCATTAAATCAAGATTAATCTCAGCAGAGAACATAAACCCTCAGTGATGGGGTGATCATAATCACCCTGTAGACATTTAACTTCCATATCTCTGTAGTGGTCCTTCTCTGCTGCAGGCTATTTATTAGACACAAGAATGCAAAGATTTTAGGGAAGAAAAAGTGTGTGGTTATAGTTGAAATCTAAGAGGTTTTAAAGTATAATATATTTTGCAATTGCTAACCTCTATCTCCCTTCTAGTGAAGGAATTTGAGAAAAGTTATTAAAAAAATTCTGGCTTATTAAGGAGAAAGAAGTATGCTAATATACATAAGAGATGACAAACATGAATGATAAAAAGAGAAAGATTTTGAGAAAGAAGAAGGGGTCAAATCTGAGGTCAAGAAGGATGAAAACTCATTATAAGGAGAATGATCAATATGAATTTATAGTCAAAGGAAGAATAACAGACAGAAGAGAATGCAGTGTCTATATATCAGAATGAAAGAAGGGACTGAAATATGACAAAGAATATTTGTCCCTGTTACTGACAGTGAAGGTATATAGTAGGTATGGTCTTTTTCTCCTGAGATTGAAAAATGTTTCTGACACAGAGAACTGAGAGGTGAGTGTACTGCCTTCACATAGCACAAACCTAACCCTTAAAAGTCTTTGACAAACTATCATGCACACCAATGGACTTACACTTTGGTTGTTTGAATGAAAGGAAGCTGAAGTATCTCTCAGGTCATAAGTAATAAATAGTAGACATTAATGGGGCAGATAATTTTGTTATTTCTTATTCTAGGCTTTGGAGGTAAAATATCTCCAAATTCAAATCCTACTCAGGCCTTGTTTAGTCACTGGGCTCACATCTTGTCAATTCCTTGCCCTCTTTAGGTCTTACTTTTTCAAGTGCAAAATAGGTATATTAGCACCCAATTTGTAGAGGTGTTAAAAAGAGTTTTATGAACCAGCATGAAGAGGTAATGAACCAGAGGGGGAATAGCAAGAAATTGAGGAAATAAATCACAGGAGAGGCATAGATTTCATAAAAGATAAAGAGATGGGATTGGCAGGTCTGGTGCAGCTGATGACTGAAGCTAGTTCTGAACCATGTGAACAGTTTTATTTATATAGTACCTAAACAAGGTTGGTTATACTAACAATGTTGCAAATCAGCAAGGAAAGTGAATGGGAATATTCTCATTTTACAAGGTTGAGGGAAAGTAATAATACATGGGGTAAAGATTAACTTGAGGGAAAGAAGGTTATGTGCTTTTAGGCAAAAGATAGATAATTATACAGAACCTACATGACTTCTGGCAGAGGGAGCAATGAGAAAGGACTATTTTTGTTTTAGGAAGGGAGGAGAAGTAGTTGGGGGGGTCATTCCCTGAATGCACCTTCTGGGCTGTGGGGGTATGCCACCTCACAATCTATACTCCACAAAGGACTAAACGAGATACTAATGGCCCTTATGTCCAGCTGCCAATTAACAGTTTTAACAGCCATGCTCTTATACTGAATATTCTCATTCCTGAAAAATCAGCTAGTCCTGTAAGCTTATCTTATACATCTCAGTTAAGGACATATTTTCTCATTTCCTCTTACACTTGGTGAAAGAAAAGCACATCACAACCATAACAAACAAAAATAAACAAAATTGGAACTAAACTCTAACTTTAAACTGTATCTAGAATTCAGCCAGGTTTATGATGCTGATCCAAAGTATCATCATCTCTCACCAGTATTTCTGCACATCTCCTCATTACACTGTTTTTGCTCCTGCCTACTTGCCATCTGACCTCAATACAGCATCCAGAGTGGTCCTGTTAAAAGGTGTCAAGTCATGTCACTCTGCTTAACGACCTCCAGTGGCTTGCCATTTTCAGTCAATAAAAAGCAAGGCTCCTTGTCATGCCCCCAACTTTGTTGCCTGGTTCTTTGTTTCTCTGTCTTTTCTTCTTCAGCAATATTGGCCTTATTGGCTGCTCACAGAATAAGCTTGGCATAATTATACATCAAGATGTTTATACTTACAGGTCTCCCTGGTTAGAATCCTCCTCTTTTATAAGCTTCCCTGCCTAGAATACATCTGCATATCTAACTACCTCATTATCTTTAATATTTACACAAAATTCATCTACTTTCTGATTTAGTTTTCCATAATCTATCTATGGAAAATCTGAATCACATGCCAACCATCATTAAATGATATAAATCCTGCTCTTAACTTTTTATTTTTATCACTTATTGCTAATCTACTGTTTATTCAATTATTGTCTCTTTTACTTAATAAAATAATGGCAGGTAATTTTGTTTATTTTTTTCACTACTATATTCTCTCAGGAAGAGTACAAGTAGTAAGCACTTAATAAATATGTGGTGAGTAAATATATATTTGATTTTCTAGTATAATATCTGACATATAATAAGAATTCAATATATTTGGTGTATTAAAATATGCTCCTTGGGCTGTTAGTAGAAATTCCATGATAATGAAATTTCCAAATAATTTGGAAATGTTGGTTTAAACAAATATATACTACTTTGTATTAATGGCAGACTATCTCTGTTTTTATTAGAGACATGCAAATCTATGAAATGGGGTACACTATTCAATCATTCTCTGACCTCTGAAACCTTTGTGAGTAAAAATTTTTGTAGGAATTGTGAGACATTGAACTCTGAAATGTTGCTCTAGCAACTTACAAATTATACATAAGAAATGGTAATGCAGGCAGATATTTGTTTTTCTTTTATTTGGAGGTCATTCTTTAAAAAGTGAAAGAACCTGGGGAAAGCATGCAGTTGGCAACATAGAAGGATTTCTGGGTCATTAATTATGAAATCAGAAAGACAGAACTATGGCAAGAGAGGCAGAGCAATTTATAAAGATTAAGAAGAATGACATTGGTAGGAAGCTAGAAGATTTGAGCTTTTTAAAAATCGACAATTAAATTGAAATTTGAAGAGGAAGAACAATGTATAGTAATGTATTTATGAAACTGGCATTGTGGAGGAAACAGGATGATCATAGAAGAAGTAGCAGTAGTATCAGAAATAATAAAAATGAAATAATAGAGAAGATCATTTAGAAATTAAAGGTTTCCATTGATGTGGACAGAGTGTGTGCAATTAAGTAATCAGAAGCAATGCTTCATATTTGTAAATTTCTTAGCAAAAGGAAAAAAATTCTGTCTCCTAAACTTACTTACATCAGGTTAGGGGGTACTTGTGCAGGGGACTAAAATGTTGAAAAGAAACACCAGAAGAAATATAAAAATCAAGAAGATAAATTTGTCAATAAAAAAAAAAATCCAACAACTTGAGCTTTATCTTAGAGAAAACGATTTATATAGTATGAAAGAAGAGAATATAAATAACTCCACTGTTGGAAGTAGATACCAGGTTTCTCAGCCTGTGGGTTACAAGCTTTGAAAGATTTAGTCATAGTGGAGAATGCAGAAATATCCTGATTAGGATATCAGATTGCACTGGGTGAGTGGCAATAGGCAACTCACACATCCAGATGACTGTTGCAAGTTTCTGCTAAAAGAATAATCTGATCAACTCTAGATTTGCCTTCCTGACAATTTTAGCTCTCAGGAGGGCTAAAAAGGCAACAAGGAGAACTGCTACTCTGAAATTAATTTTGACTAACAAGGAAGAACTGCTTGGTGAAGCAGAAGTGACAGGCACCCTGGGAGAAAGTGACCATGTCATCTCAGAGTTCATAACAATCTCGGAAGGAAAAGCTGAGTGTGGGGAACCTAAATCATAGGTGCTAGCAAGAGACTTCACAGTATTTCAGAAAGCACGGTCTGAGGAAGAGAAAATAAATGACTAACTTGATAAGAATGTGAAGAGTGTCACAAAAAGTGACAAAATAAATTCAACTTAGTAATTAGTATATTATTAAGTATATATGCTAATTTTATGTAAGATATATCAAAACCATTCCATTATATACTCACTCTGTCAGCACATTAATATACAATGGTTTAGGTTACATGTAAATTTGGTTATCAAAAAGTTAGGAGGTAGATATTGTTTTTTGCTATAAAAAAAGTAATTGATTTTCATAGAAATTAAGAGATTGAACCAAGGTCATTGAACGGTGAAGTTTAATCTTATATCTCCTTGTGCTTTAAAAAGCTCTTCTCTTTCCACAAACAACATTGCCTTTTACAGATAATTTTATGATCACCAAGAGAAATATTAGACATAAAAGCAACATATACAAAAGATGCAAAAGGATGACATAAAATGATAGTAAATTGTCGTGAAGACAAAAAACTGGAATGAATTTGGGCTTTTATGCCAAGGGTAATTAAGAAAAAAACAACACTTAAATTTCTAAATAGAACAGAGTAAAGAACACATAAAAAGGAAAGTCTGCTGCTTAAGAACAGATGGTGTCAGGTTAATAAATACTAGAGCAAGCAATGTTGTTCAACTTTACCTACTTTGTACTCAATCCAGGAAGTGGCTTTCATAATTGGGTAAGGTAGAATAAATGATAACTAGTGACTTAAAATTCAAGAAGAGAGAAGGAAATTATTTAGTATCTTTAGATAAATTCAAGTTCCTGGACCAAATGAATTAAATCTCAGAGTATTAAAATAACTTGTAGTGGGTGGTGCCTGTGGCTCAGTGGGTAGGGTGGAGGTCCCATATACCGAGGGTGGCAGATTCAAACCCAGCCCCAGCCAAACTGCAACAAAAAATTAGATGGGCGTCGTGGCGGGTGCCTGTAGTCCCAGCTACTCGGGAAGTTGAGGCAAGAGAATTGCCTAAGTCCAGGAGTTGGAGGTTGCTGTGAGCCATGTGATGCCATGGCACTCTACCAGGGCAATAAAGTGAGACTCTGTCTCTACAATAATAATAATAATAACAATAATAACTTGTAGTTGTAATTATAAAGCCATGATTGTAGATCTGGGCGTAATAATGGTGAACAGAATTAGTATCAGGCAACTTGGGTTGGGACCCACATATTCATATACTAAAAATGTGGGTGGGATGAGTCATCAGTTTCTATAAAATACAAACTAGTGGTACAAGGAAGGAGGAAATTAAGCTCCATCTTAGCAAAACCTTGGAATAACTTGCTGAACCAATTATAGAGTTAGTTAGGAAAGAGATGGAGATTATTAGGAGTCTTCCTAGGTTCTCTGAAAACGTGATTATTACAAACTTGTTTTAATTACTAGTTAAAATAGTTTGATGGGGGTTTTAGATTAGTAGATAAGAAAATGTTGTTATAACATTCCCCTTGAATATGTGGAGATTTAGGATAGTGGAAAAAAATTATTTCTTAGAATGCTATACAAATGATTTTCCCTGGCCCCCCTCCAAGGTGCACACTGGGTTCACATGCACTGTTATCACTGACGGGCAGGTTTAACAATCCTAATCTCAACTTTCACCTAGTGACATTTTGGAATGGTTGAGAGGGTATATCTCACATAAATAAGGGAACAGTCTTTGTTTTTTTTTTTAAATAAATCTCTTACATTCTTTAAAATCTAAATGCAGTAAAGTTTGCATAGTATATAACTGCTGTCCATAAAGTGTCCAGCCATGCAACATTAAAAATAGAGACATAACTGGCCACCGTAGGTCAGTGGGTAGCACACTAGGCCTGCATGCCCAGGACCATGGGTTCTAGCCTCGCCTGTGCCTGATAAGCAAAACAACAAAAAATAAAAATGGAGACATACATAGCTAGATACATTCCAGATAGCTCTTATACAATTCAATGAATTTTCAAAATTTAGCACCTTTCTCTAACCAGGAAACAGATCAAGACACATTACTAGATCCCAGAAACATCATTACTGCTCTTTCCCAGGTACTGACTGCCTTTTCCCAGAGATATGATGTTCTTATGTGTAGCAGCATACATAGTGCTGCTTGTTTTTAAATTTAATATAAATACAATAATGCAGATATGTTTTTTATATGCCTTTTTGGTCAATATTATGTTCAAAGATTCTGATGTGTTGCTCCAATAGCAATAGCATATTTGTTCTCACTAACACATAATACTACACCACAATTGATGTGTCCCTTATGCCACTGATGGATATTTGAGTAGTGTCTTGTTTGGGATTATTATGACTTGCCCTGCTATGAGGACACTTGTACAAACCAACTACTAGTGTTCACATCAGCTGAAACATATAACCTTGGGAGTCTGATATCTATTATAGAAATTAAATATATATCTTAAAACTTCAGATCAAAAAATAATGCTGCAGTGAAGATCCAGTGTTGACTGCTTAAATCCGTAATTTGTGAGTACAATTTTAAGGAGAAATAAATGGGATATTTGTATAATTTCAGAGTATCTCACCAAGAATATTTATTAATTGCCATGTTAGTTTCAATCCACGTTTAAAAATTCTTCAGGGGACCAAGCTTAATTTTCCTTTGCTTAAGGATGATATTGTTTCTAAGTAATAGCATATGGGAAGGGAAAAATTATAAATTAGTAGGAAAACCTGGCAGATAGCACTTTAACAAATGATCCAGAGTAACATCAAATCAAAATGCACATCAACATCTTCTACCCACTGGCATGATACACTGGGAGGGACACAACATCTCTGCGGTATTCTGCCCTAAAATCCATTAGCCTAAGATAAAAAGGGGCAACAAACTCCAATGGAAAGTCATTCTACAAAACCTCTGACCAGTTCTCTTCCCTAGTGTCCAAGCCAGAAAGGTCAAAGCCAGACTGAGAAACTGTCACAGACTAAAGGAGTCAAACTAAATTAGTATCCTGGAACTAAAAACGTACATTAATAGAAAAAAAAAAGGAGTAAAATCCAAATAAAATCTGAAAGTTCTGTAAAAACTATTGAGGCAATGTTAATTTCTTGGTTTGGTAAAGGCACAGTGGCAAGATGCTAACGTTAGCAGAAGCCGAGTGAAGAATTCAGGAGAATTCTGCACTATCTTTTTAACTCTTCTGCAAATTTAAGTTAGTTGCACAAATAAGTTTTGAAAAGAGAGGGGATATCTATAAATGACCTCAGAAAGAAAAATGTCACATGCTTCTCTATCTTTTTCCTTGAAGAGTTTTTGGCAGTGAGGGTCGATTTCCCTTTTCGCGTGTTCTTGAGCCCTCAGGGGCCAGCTCTGTACTCTGGACTGTGACATAGTGTGCTTGTTTGAGTTGCAGAGACGTGTGTGGACATGCTCTTTTCTAATGGTCTGTGTTCAAAATTTTGGGGTCTCAGCAGTGGCACTTCTTGTGCCAGAGCCTAATAATCTCTTATGAATATAGGTAACTTTTCTTGCTGGAGAACTTACAGTCAGTCCTGCCATCTACTTTATCATTCTCCTAGCTCTCCTCCAAAGAGGCCATGCACTCCGTCCCTTGCTTTACAAGCCAGCAGCAGAAAAGTTGTTTTGCAGTTACACAAATTGTAAATAGGCATCAGAAGTCACCATATCCAGAATCATTCAGAGCTCCATTTATGTCTATTTGGACTTAACTCAAACTTCTTGCTACAATATCTAAAAACAGGGACATTTAATCCATTAGTTAGTTAATTAATTTACACATTATTACAGGCACTTAACCGATTAAAATTTTAAGTTAATATTTATAATATCTTATAGTCAATAAGAATTTTCGAGTGCTTAAAAAACATGGTTTAATTTTGTAGCAAAATGAAAATGCATTAACTTCCTGAATGTTTTTCCCTTCCTTATCTTCCAGTGAAATAGATGCAAGCGAAGCTGTATCAGAGCATGAGGCGTCACTATACAAACACCGAAGAATCCCAGGGGATACAAGAGTCTCTAGTAGCACGGACAGATCGGGACCAAAGAGAAGTTTCGAAATTTCATGCTGATTTCCCAGGACTGAATAATATCCCGAGGCTAAGATTTGCTATATCTGGAGGGATAGTCTTCCAGTCAGCTAAGTTTTTCAGGAAAACTTAGCTGAGAGTTAGTTGCTGACACTAGGGCCGGCTTCCCAGGAGCTATTTTTGGAAGGTACTGTGACAACTATCAAGCAGAGCTTCTCGTGGAACCTGTGCATTATGCAATAACAAATGTCCCTCGGATTGACAGGGCTATAAAACTGAGGACAAGACATTGTTCTTGGTACTTTATGTAGATATCCAATCTATCCTTTGATTATGCTACTGGGGACATAGAGGCCTCGAGAAGTCTACAACTGGTAAGTGGCTCAGGCAGAATTTGAACCTAAGCAGTGATGCTCAATACCCATCCCCCAATTTCCTGTGTGCCCTACATCCCAAATAAATCTTTATTTCTCCCTCAGAGTCATATTACACAGGCAATCTCTCTCTTTCATCAATTGTGTTCATACAAGGGCCTCAATTTTCAAATTACTCTTTGCCTCAGTGGCCTATTGAGAAAGATGCTTTTCCTGTAATAGATACTTTGCTTTGTATCACAGAGTTGAGGGAATGTTAAAAGAATAATGTGAGATAAGAGATACTGAAGTGCTTTGTAAATCTTACAGTACTAGGGACTGTTAAAACATAATTTGGGTCTAACAAGGGAGCTACCTTGGACATCTACAGGGAAGGTTTATTGTGAATAAGCAGGCTTCTGAGAATAAATAAAGCTTTTAGAGAAGGGCAGGGGTCTTTACACTAAGGGAATCATAATCAGTTAATGAGTGAAGCTTATAGGGATCCCATGGCATGGGAGGTTGTTCCTTTTCCATACTGAGAGGAATTTATTCATCTGAAAAATCTAATCTCCTAGGTAAAATTACTTTGCTTTCCTTACAAAAAGAAGGAGGGGGGTGCAGTATAAACACAGAGGTTGATTTCTATTTCTACTGCATGTGCTCTTAGAAATTAGGATGCCTTTATGAGCTAGAGCATTTTTAAAAACCTTACATTTGTACCAAGTCATTAAAATATACAGCTAAGCCTAAATCATATGAGCTGAAATGAATTGGAATCAATGTCTTTTTTGATTAAGTGCCAGAGCTGCTTGAGAACAAATTAATGAATACACTGACTGTAGCGTGCCACTAACAGCTGATTGTAGTGGTGATTTTGCAATTGAGCACTCAAAGGCCTGGAATCTGAATATCCACAGGGCTAATAATTTTTATAATTATTTCAGAACAGCTTCTGGTCTATCTCTCTGGCAGAAATGGTTTAGACACAGAAGGTTGAGGAGAAAATGATTTTCATCTGACCAGCACACCCTCTTGAGACATAAGGGAAGGGAGAGAAGAGAGAAGCCTGTGATTATCAGTGCTACATCTGAGAAAGAATAAAGAGAAAATGTACCATAAGGTAGCTTTGGGTTTTTTCATCAATATATACTTGCAAACCTATTATATGTAAAATTCATAATTATTATATGAATTTTATTTTGAAATTCATAATTATTTTATGAATCAATTAAATGGATTTTGTTCATGTTTAGAGTGTTTTTTTCCCCCTTGGAGGCAACAACTGCTAATTTCTAATCATAGACCCCATCATACTCAAGTCCATTTTTATTCTCAGTTCCCATATCCAAGCAAACAGCAATCACTGGACCGTCTTAATTCTATTTTTAAAGTAGCTCTAAAGTATGCCTCTTTCATACTCTTATTATTGCCTCAACCTCAGATAAAGGCCCAGCAAGGATTTACCTATGAGTAACCTTATCTCCTCATCACCTCCTGCCATGTTACCAAGCTATGCTCTAGTTGAGAGGATCTGGTGGCTTCCATCATTGGTAGGTACACAGGTCGTGGGATTACCTGAAGAACCATCCCCACTGTGGAGATGGTCTCCCCGGCACCATGCCGTACCATTGCCCTGCTGGGCACTCTGAGTCCACTGAGTGACTCACATCCTTCATCTTCAAATGTGCAGTGATGCTTCTTACTTCTGTAGTTTATACCTTTGGTCTTTGATAATATCGAATGCTCCTACTTCATTTTCTAAGCATTTCAGGACCCAGACTCCATATTACTAAGGATTCAGTTTTTCAGTTTTCATCTCTAGCCACTCTTTCCCAAAAGTCACTGTGAGTTCACCACTGACTGATTCCTAAGCAAGATATTCACATTTACCTTCCTATTTGTACAGAAAGAAGTGATCTCTTTCTTGCTCCTTGTATATGCAATGATACTTGAGGAAAACCCATTCTCATTATATTTATATCTCCTACAACTTCCATCTAAGGTTATAAAATCTTGAGAGGAACTGTGGGCCATCACTCATCTTTGGATCCATAAAGTGACCATTTGGAATCTTACAAATAGGGGATGCACTATAAACCTCCATTGAATTGAAATGGCTTTGAGTGAGCACCAGCAGAAAACAGGATGCCGTCCTTTGGCACCATTTCTTATGCTATAATAAGGATTCCTTCTGTTTACATATAAAACAGAACAGTTTAATCACCCCAGCAATCTTTAACTTGATAATGAAGGCCATAAATTAATTTTTAAGTAAAATTAAGGAAGATAGTGCGAAATATGAAATAAAAACATCATCAGAATCTTCCCAGGAAACAATATGCTTGACACCAAATCATGACATTATGGGGCTCAGTTATTTATTGGTTTCTAGGGCAGCCCCTCGTTTTATGTCCCGAATAGCATTTCCCTAAATAAAACTGCACGAAACAAAATGCCATTATGATTTCTAACATTCATTTCCAGCGAAGTTCTTGTTAGGTTGCAGCCATAACTATGATGGAAGGGGTGTGAGGAGAGCCCGCTGCAGTAATAACTGTGTCTTCATACATCAAACTAGGGGATTACGGAGGAAGCATCTACTTAGAACAGGAAGCTAACTGGAGGGTAGCGCTCACCAGGCTGGCTCTAAAATGTGACAGGAAATGATCGGAAAGGAACTGCTGTGAGATTTGGAAAGTTAGGGTAAATGTAGGATGCATACAAACAGGAAATTTAAATCGTTTCTCTTCTGTACAACTATTTCTGACAGGTGCAATCGGTAATACTCTTGTGTTAGCAGATGAATTAAGAACCCCTGGGAAGTGAATTTGCTCCAAAGGTATGCAAAGGTCTTCAGTCTCTTTTACGTATATGAATCTCAAAGCTCGAGGGCAGGGCACAGAAATGGGAAACGAGAAGCCTCTAAGGTTTCTTTAACCCCAACCTTCCTTCAATAGCTAAATCATAAAAGAGCAAATTTCTACAAAAGTTCTCAGATTAGTCCCTGATTCTTCTTCCCCATTGTTACTTTAACTCACTTAGATCCTCTTTTCTAGATTATTGCATTCACTTTCTAACTGATCATCCTCCCTCCAATATGGACTTTACCCAACACAGAGATGTCACTCTTTATGTTTTAAAATGCCCAAAGGACTATATCTTGCCCTGACTTAAAAATTCTTCTGTGCTTTCTACTGTGCAGAGAAGAAAGTCCAGACTGTAGAGCACACAAGGTTACGATCGAGTCTTTCGATGTCTCCTTTCTCCCTCTTTGCCAAATACTCATTTTGGGTTCAAAGTGTATTGACCTACTCATGTTTTCCCAGATGTGCCATACTCTTTTGAGTTTCCTTGCCTCCTAACTGAGCTACCTATTTCCATCTTTACCCCTGCGATAGCCTAAACTCAGAGTGACAAGGAGACGCATCAATTTAAATATGAGCTATAGCCTGTTTTGGTGTGCCTAAGTCTTAGACTTTTCCCATTGTCTCACTATAAAGTTAGTGTTCTGAAAAGGTCTAAAACCCCAACAAGAACTTGCCCCTGGCTACCCTTCTGACCTTATCTGTAATCACTCTCCCTGGTCACTTGCTATTTCTTGAAAATGACTAATAGGTTTACTCAGGGTTTTTGTATATATGGTAATCACTGCTCAGAAGGCTCTTTCTCCTCCAGATGTTGGGCGCATCCCAGTGACTTACTCTCACCTGTGTTCATTCTCTGCTCTGAAGGTTTCTTATCATGGAGACCTTTGTGACCATCTTGTTATCCCTGTCATAGAATATGTTTATGTTTATTTTTTCTCTCCCTATAACCAGAATGACACTTTATCCAGCCAATGACCTTGTTTTCTTTACACCACTACAAAGTTTTTAGTACATAGTGTGAGCCCAATACAAGTTTTTTTTTTTAATGAAAAAGCCTTTTTACTTGTCATTTTCTTTTCTTTTTTTTTTTTTTTTTTGAGATGGATCCTCAAGCTATCCCCCTGGGTAGAGTGCCATGGCATCACAACTCATAGCAACCTCCAACTCCTGGGCTCAAGCGAGTCTCCTGCCTCCGCCTCCCAAGTAGCTGGGACCACAGACACCCGCCACAACGCCTGGCCATTTTTTGGTTGCAGTCATCGTTGTTTGGTAGGCCCGGGCTGGGGATTCAAACCTGCCACCTTAGGTGTACGTGGCTGGCGCCTTAGCTGATTGAGCCACAGGCGCCGAGCCTACTTGTCATTTTCTAATGTTTACCTCGTTACCTGCTATTCATTCCCCTGAAGTACAGTCTATTTATTTTTCTATCCTATGAAATCACCTCAATACAGCAGAGTTAATTATGTCACTATCATGTCTTTCTATTCTTTCTACCTATATCTATCTAGCTCCGTGTGTGTGTGTGTGTGTGTGTGTGTGTGTTGTGCTTTTAATTTGCTGTTTTTCTTCAAGACTGTGTTATAACCTGGGAATCCTTGGAGGATGGATGTGTTCAATTATCTCTTTTCCAAATATTAAGCATTCAGTGACTATTTTTTTAATTGTGAATAGGGTTAAGAATCAAAGTATCTTAAATACTTAATTGACGAAGATCATAGACATGACCATTTCTCACCTTTCTGTGATGTATTTAATAGCACCCCTTGACTGATATGTTAAGACAGCCTACAGGGGTGCCACACCTGGAAAGGTTAGGGATAATGTCTTTTGAGAATCTCTTTATAAGACAAACACCTACCCTGAAAGCTGTTGCTCATTATCTATCAACACAAGGATTATCCTTAGAAACCTTCTTGTTGATAATGAGAAGAAAACTGGGCTGACCTTGGGGAATACTGAAGCATAGATATTCAAATACATGTTCACTAAATGACCGATATCACGATATCACAGAGATAGTAGTAACAATGACTTGCTGCTTCCCGTCAGCTCTTTTGCCTCAACCAAATCTGGGAGAACAATGGAGGAGTTGCCTCTAAGATCTGCTTAGTAAGAGGGCTTTTGAGCTCCCTTCCTAGGTTGTGTTCAATGTCTGGCGGTTTGTGCTCTGGTTTCTAATGTCCATATGAGGCAGGAGTTGCAGGATATTTTAATTATGCAGAAAAGTACAAAAGGAACTTCCAGAAAGAATGGAATCTATCCCAAAGCTTGGGAATAGAACAGCTCTTCTACTTCCCTAGATGTAGACCCAGAAGAAACTGTTCCCTCCATTTTTTACAGTCTCATAATTACTGATCAGTAGGGTGAGGAGGCTCCTACTTTTGATTAACTTAATGCTTCTTACTGTCCTTTTTGTTAAAATGTAAGAGATGAGAAACAAACTCTAAACGGTACAAAGTAATCTACGCTCATTTTCATGCCACATTGACATCAGATGGTATCATGTTTTCCATTGAACACATAGTTTAAGACATCCAATGAGCAGTTAAGCCACTCACATACTAAAGAATTCTGTTATGAATTTGCTGCCAGGGAACAAAGCCAATCCCTATGTTATAGGCTTTTCCTGTTTGTGAATGTGTATATTATGTCACCAAATTGTGAGACTAATGTTAGGATTTAGAAAACCATGAAAAACAAACAAGGGGTGGCTAGAAACTTTATACATAAAATAACTATGGTCTTCAAAAGGAAAAAAAAAAAAACTAAAATGAAATCCCCAAATAACACACACACACACATATGCAGTGGTTGCCTTTTTGGTCTATGTAAAGGATTTTTCCTGGCCAGGGTGGGGAGGGGAGGTTATCTATTAAGAAAGAGGAATAAAGATAAGAGAGTTCTTTTTCTAAAGAATACCTTTGCCCATTGCTGGTGGAGAGCCAGAACATACATAGAAAAGTAACATGATTCAAATATCTGGGTTGGGCTGGGCAGCAGGGGCAAGCACATAGGAGAAGGTCTCCATGCAAAGAAAAAAAAGTAGCTTTTAATGTAATACTCTGTTCCGCTTCATCCTTGATAAAACAAATGCTAATTTTCTTTTTAAACTGCCAGTACACAGGGAAGTGATCTGAATCGTCTATACCTTTGAGAGATTTTCATCCTTTACATATTCCAATTCAACTTAAAATATTGTGCAATTGCCAAACCTCATATATAAAATATGTGCTTATCATTCAACTCAGGGTAACAGTAGCACAGTGAAAACTGCATTCTAATTAATAAATCAGAGCCTTAACCACTGAAACATCATTCACACATATGAGATGGTAATAGTGAGAACCATTAAAAATAGTAGCATGCTGTCACCCTTCCAGGAAATATGGAAATGTGCCTTTTTGGGGTTATTGGCCTACATTATTTATCAATGTTTGGCTTTAATGTATGGATTTACTTAACACTGAATGAATATCATATTTCTCCTAGAAGATGCAGCATTAATTTGTGATTTTGGACAAACTGTCAATAGGATAACAAGACCACTAGGGGGTATGCAATCAATAATTTGTATCCTGTGATTTCTTCCCTTAGGTTGTTTTCGGAAAATATCACATTCTGGCTTTTGCTTTCCTCATAAGCACAAAACAGGCAAACACAAAACTTACAAAAAGAAATGAACAAAACTAAAAATGCCTTTGGACTGGCTAGAAGAGGTTTCAAAAAGGAAACTGCAACTTTTGCTGAAGTATTAGAACCTGGCAGGCAACTCTTACTTCATCTCAAAACCAACAAACCCAAAATGAAATGAAAAGAGAATAAAATAGGCTCGGCGCCTGTGGCTCAAACGGCTAAGGCGCCAGCCACGCACACCTAAGGTGGCAGGTTTGAATCCCCAGCCCGGGCCCACCAAACAACAATGATGGCTGCAACCAAAAAATGGCCGGGTGTTGTGGCGGGCGCCTGTGGTCCCAGCTACTTGGGAGGCTGGCGGAGGCAGGAGACTCGCTTGAGCCCAGGA